>JAWPHD010015120.1:0-37500 GCA_037043455.1 Cyrtodaria siliqua | reverse complement strand
ATATAGGTGGTATTTTTCTACTGACATAAGCTCAAGGCGACCTTGTGCATTTCGATTAATCACACGTACAAAACGACTATATCTGAAACTCAAAAACTATCAAATGAATTGTCTGACAGTTTACATTTATTTTTTTTCTACATTAAAGCTGTAAAGTCTATACTTAAACCATGTATGTTTGTGGGCTTGTCATAATTTGTAAGCGCATGGCAAAAATCGGGATTTAAGCGAAAAACGTAAGGCGTCGTATAAACTTGAGATCAAGTCGTATAGGGTACCATGTATTATAATAAATAACACACCAGCCTGGTCGATAGCATGTACAAGTTTAGAAGTTTACGGTTAACTAATTGTTGTGCTATGCCTTAAGTTTAAGAAGTGCTACACAGAAACATTAAATATCGACGGTGTGGTGTATCATCAATTGTTCAAGGGCAAAAAATAACACAAGATCAATGGTTACAGATCAATGGTTACAAGATCAATGGTTACAAGATCAATGGTTACAGATCAATGGTTACAAGATCAATGGTTACAGATCAATGGTTACAAGATCTATGGTTACAAGATCAATGGTTACAGATCAATGGTTACAAGATCAATGGTTACAAGATCAATGGTTACAGATCAATGGTTACAAGATCAATGGTTACAGATCAATGGTTACAAGATCAATGGTTACAAGATCAATGGTTACAGATCAATGGTTACAAGATCAATGGTTACAAGATCAATGGTTACAAGATCTATAGTTACAGATCAATGGTTACAAGATCAATGGTTACAAGATCTATAGTTACAGATCAATGGTTACAAGATCAATGGTTACAAGATCAATGGTTACTGATCAATGGCTACATTATGATTAGTAAGCTTATTAACTACGCATGTTTCATTAGGTACATTATTAGTCTTGTCACATTAATCATCCAATACATTAGTCATCCGAGCAATCAGACTCGTTTGGTTCTGGAAGTCTTGTGGACATGCTGCTGTGCGGCAATCCTTTATAAAACGAGTGATATACACTCGGAATCACCTTTGCGTCGCACAAACGAACAAGGTCTTTGTATTTTGCAGAAGCTATTGGTATTTCTGAATTGTAAGCTCGCTTAAGGTTAAAGCCTTTAACAGGTTTCATTGCCCTTCCTCTAAGATTGCCTCTAGCTATTTCGAAGCATTTAATCTCTGATTTGTAATCACAGCGAAAGTAAATTTTGTTCGGCTCCTCCTTTAAGTATTTGAAACTCTGTATTTTCATCCATTGAACTTTCTCTCCATCTATGCTGGTTGTTCTATAGGAAATAGTGTTCGATGCGAATTTTTTGAAATCTACCATTTCCGAATTTGACACTTCAATGACATTATACCTGGGATTTGAAACCTTGCTGTTTCGTACTGCACTTATCCAATCCGATGGTGCAAACATTTCGCATTTCTTTGTGTGCTTTTCAGTTGTAGCATGGACTGAGTCTCCTTCCATCTGCGGAATGTCCTCGTTCAAAATAATTATGAGTAATTCTCTTGATGGGAAAGTTCTGTACTGAGTACAAACACATGCTTGAGAATGGCAGATTTCTTTGTTGGCCCGTGCAGCTATCTGAATAATATATCAAATGATCGACTTCCCCCAGGCGTTCGTTGTATTTTAACAGACATGATGCTATTGCATTACTGCCTCTCTTTGCGACACTTTCATACCACATGTAACAATCTGCTTGTCTTGAAATTGTGTCAAACACTGTGAAGTTGTAGGTTGCAAGTTTTCTACTATAATATGTTCCACCAATTTCCGTTTTTGGTGATATTAACACATTTTGTAGGTCAAAGTTAATCAGGCGAATATTTTTATCTTTACATGCCATTTCTTTATCTTCATTTTTCATGTTTCTAACATCTTCTTTTTTCAGTTTATGTGCAATGTATTCTTCTCTTTTTCCAAGTTGTTCTTCTTCATCCAGCATTTTGTAAATTTCACAGAAGGGACACAAATCTTTTTTGGGTTTGTGAAATCCGTGTTAAAAATACTATCATATAGCCAGTATTTATGAGCACTTCTCCCAATCTGCTTACACTTTTCACAGTATAAATTAAACGTTTTTCTAACTGTCAATTGTTTGTCAAGATACTTCTTTTGGCTATCATTTCGGCAGTAATATGAGTGAACGGCTGGAAAGTCTTCAATATCACATCATGGATACGTATGTCTATTATAACTAAGATGTTTGAAATAATTTTCGAATATGAAATATTTATGTTCTTAATTTCTTAAACCAAACACCTTTATTCAACAAGGTAAATTAAATTACGGTAACGTAGACTTAATAACGCAGGTATCAAAGGTACAAACATTACGTGAAACGAAATTTTGTAGTTTAAACAGCATAAATAATGTACAAAATAAGTTGTTACAATCAATTATGTTTGAAGGAATGCTGCAATAAAATGTTAATAGTCTATTGGATGATTTATTCTATTATTTCTTTTAACATGCAGAAAATAGAAAATGATTTAAAAACACACAATGTAACGGACATTACAAGAACCAAACATTATTAACATCATGGGCTCGTATGTCTGTGATATCTGTAAGGTTTGGAATAATTTTCAGGTATAACATCATTAACGTTCTTAATGTCTTACGTTAAAAACTTAATAAAACAAGGTAACGTAAATTACGGTAACGTAGGCTTAGTAATGCAAGTATCCGAGGTATAAAAAGTAAGTGAAACGAAAGTTTGTATTATAAAAGGCATGAATATTGAAGACAATTTAAAATACAAACTCTTTCTTCCATACATTTTTAGTCTTCAAAATGCAGTAAAATATATTAATTATTATTTTATAGGTAACATATTCTACACCCTGTAACACGATAAAACCCCAACGCTCAGATGGCACACATGTTCCAAAATGCTCTACATATAATGGGGGTGTGGGTGGGAGGTGGGGGTAGGGTTTCTCCTACTAGCTTGCAGCCTATGGTTATACTTATCATACATTAAATGGTAAATATAGTTTTACCTTTACTATTAGTACTATATTACAATTATAAATTACAATAGCGTCCGTTCATTTGTTAGCCAGTCACTTATTTAAAGAAGTGTATATGTTTAAAAGTCTATGATGTTAAACATAATCATAACATAATCATGATCTAAAGAATTGTATCATATTATTAAAGCAAATACGAGACTCGGTGTATAACAAACGATTTTGATAAACTGTAATTTATTCTTCATAGCTAGTGCAAGACAGTCAACCGCCTTTGTTTGTTTGTTTTGTTTTGTTAAGGTGTAAGACTTCAATGCATGCGGTATCTAAATGACAATCGTGACATTCAAGTATATTGATAAAAATGTTGGCTTACTGTATGGGTGTATTTCCTTTCAAATAATTTAATATAAAGATATTTAATACGATTATGTGAATATCAACATTTTAGAATTATGCACTCTTTTGTGGAATTCCATTCCAACTCAAACAGTCCTAAATAAGTTTACATGTAACTTGCATTTTAATATGTTTACACATTTACCTAGACACGTGCTATACTTGAATAATGAAAAAGTGTGTATTGATCCATGCCAAGCTTATGTCATACTCAAGGTCATGTGTGTATTTGACTAATTCACATAGTTATCGAGTATGCATATATAATTCAAGGGTAGCACTGCCTAGATACATATTTAAAAATACTAAACTGGAAGTTTCATGTATCAAATATTCAAGATTATTTGAGTTCTAATATATGCAATCTCAACGGGTTAACACAAAAGGGGACATAATCCTTGAACAATTGCTGTCAGTTTTGATAATAGAATATTGACTTTAAAGTCGCTATCTCGCCAACAACAGGTACACTTAACAACAGATGTACACCGTTTCTAAACCTACTGTATCGACAATAATAATATATATATGTATGTATACAACCTGGTGTGTGTGTGTGTATTTCTAAGGAGTATAGTCCCTCCACCTACGACAGGCGTCCTACCCGACGATTATAGGCACAATGTCTGGACTTTTATCTGTGTGTTGTTGTGTGATGTGATGATATGTCTACTTGAAGCAGCGAACTCAATGGTTTCTTTACAGTGCTGCCACACTGGAATACCACGCCGTAGTAGACATGATACCCCCACTCACCCAGTCACATTATTCAGACGCTGGTCAATCAGTCGTAGCACTACCTATTATTTGCTCGTCAGGCAAGGGTTACAAGTGACTACTCCATTTTTAAAGTCTTTGGTATGACGCGGTCAGGGGACTCGAACCCACGACCTCCCGAATGCAAGGCAGACGCTATAATATAAACGCCTTAACCGGTCAGGCAAAACATCACCTTATTGGTATCATTGCCGAAGCGTCGAATTACAAGTTAAAACTCTTAATTCATTTTACGCATATTCATTTACGGGTATTTTAAATATACGTGAATAAATCTTGACTTTCAATCGACACTTTTATGTTTTATTTAAAGAAATTAACCCACAAATAACGACACAACTTCACTACAAAACCGTTTATCAAAACTATCCAGAGTGTTCAGGTCATGTAATAATGCATATGTGCCGCTTAAAAGTATTGTTTTTTCACGCGTTCTTAAAACGTTGGTAACTCTTAATTCGACACTCCAGTTTTGGGTTTTGTCCAAGCTGATTAAATTCGTTTACATTGTATCTATAGAATTTGGATTCCTAAAGTATGTAGGTTATATGTATATACCTCGGCTGTATGTTTAGAAGCAGTGTACATATGTTGTAAAATGTGTTTGTTGTTGGCGGGATTGCTACGTTAATCGGCACACATTTATATCAAATCTTGAGAATAATAAGGTCATATCTACCAGTTAAGACCCAACTTTTTATAATATCAAACAATAATGACAAAATTATAAGGTCGTATCTACCACTTACAACCTTATATGATTATAGCCCTGTAGTTACGACTTTTTTGCAAAAAATAGCATCCATGCTTTCACTTACGACAAAATATTAGATGAATAAAACCCTGCTAAAGCAAACTGATATGAGGACGGGTACCAGACTAAAAGTTGCGCAATTGTGTATTGTGTATTTTTATGCTGCTTATAATTCTAGATCATCGATTATATATAGATACACTGTAGCTCATCATTAATCTTATTTGTTTTTTGGACAAAACTAATCAACAACAAAAAAAAGCATCACGTTCTATTGTAGTCCAGCAATCCTCCTTCGGTTATCGGTTTCCAATTTTTCGATAGGACCAAGTAGACTGGTACCCGGTACGCAGTATAGTCTACTGATCTCCGAAATCACACCCATGATTGCAGGGTTAGTTCTACTGTACAGTTAACTACATAATACCGTTTTGAATATTTTAATCTTTTTATGTAACGACTCATGTAATTTGCCTCCAGAACGACAAGTGTTGGATTGGTTATTTGTATTCATATGAGTACATTTATCAAGAAAACAGTGAAAATTGTTATACAAAAACAAATGCAAGGAAAATAAGTGCGTATGTATAACATCATTGTCGACCGAATTTTCATAGCGTGCCTTCCTCGCATATATATACGAGTTGTGTGTGAAACAGTTCGGTTGTGTTTTAGTCTATACTGAACTATTTAACATAAAGTGTTGTGTGTGCTTTCATCATGTCCTGTACAGTGTGTACAGTGGGGCGGGCACTAGCATTAAAGTTCCAGCAAAGCTCCATTGTCTCTTTAACGCGGCAATTAACAATCACATCCTTAGGAATTTTGGGTTTTTCACCGTTTTCACCAACTTTCTTCTTCAGTTGCTGAGTAGATAAGTTGTAGAATGGCTCGTTTTCGTATATGATCTCGTACATGACCAAGGATAAAGAGTACACGTCAGATTTCATCATATCACTTGCGGTAAGAGATTCGTCACGGAGAACCTCTGGCGCGGAGTAACGCGGTGTTCCAATATTGCATACCGTGTCCTTGTTGCCTTTCATTATGCTCAAACCGAAGTCCGTAATCTTTGCCTCACATGTTTTTCTGGGTTCGTAATCAAGTAATATGTTCAGAGACTTCACGTCACAGTGCGATATTCCAGTCGTATGTAGATATGCTAAGCCTCCACATGTCTGCATAATGATCAACAGACGCTCTTGTTCTGAAAAGTCGATTTCATTGCTTTTCAGGAAAATAGCATCATGCAAGCTCATCTGCATATATTCCATGACGATTCCGAGATTTGGCGTCGCAACACAGGCGCCGATGAATTTAACGATGTTGGGATGATCCAAACTGCAGAATTTAAGGACCTCTTCTGTGAATAGTTTAATAACCTTCTTGGAAACGTCTTTGCGAGGCTTCTTCACAGCTACTATAGATCCTTTCCATTTTGCGACATATACGTCACCAAATCCACCATGCCCAATACTTCGTCGGAGATCTAGCTCTTGAAAATCAATCGTCTGCCCAGAATAACTTTTAGTAATGTATTTCGCCGTTTTAGGCTTCTCTCCTGTTTCAGCTTTCCAACTGTCCTCTTCCAGTTTTCTGTTAACCACACTAAATGCTATTTCCTCGGCAACCGTGTTCGTATCATGACCTTGACCATAATGTTCGTCGTACTGAAAAACGAAAGTTTGTAGGAAGCATTGACAAAACATGAGAAGATATGAATCAAAGAAGCATTGGAAATAAAAAATAATAAGACCGGAGTATACATATATATATTTCATTTTTCAATGGGTTTTCATAATACCGCCGGCGGATAATATGGTCAGGTATATATTGGCTCTTAACCAATCACATGCGGAGTAATTTTAAAGAATGGTGATACTTGTTGTTACAATTTACATGTTACTAGAAGAGTTTAATAAGGGCAAGAGTTTAAACATTGTATTCATTTGTAAAAGGAATAAGGCTGAATAATAAAGATACATCTCGATGGAAACGACACTTTTTTTCTAACTCGTATATAAATAGAAAAAATAATGATGTTAAGTAGGGCCATACATGTATGAAATAAGTACTGAAAAAAGAAAAGCACGTGTTACACTTACCGTGCCATTGTCAATACAACTCAAAATGGCACGAGCTTCGTCTAACTGTTTGCTTATTCTTGATACGGGCATACTTCCACGTGGTTTGCCTACCCTGCCAAGAGCCCTATTGCGTGTATTGTCGACGTACGTTTCAACCGTTGTATCAGTTGAACCACTTCGCAAGACCGCCGTTCCATGAGGTTTCCCTACTCTACCCAACCTTCTGTTTAACGTATTATTTGTATACACTTTCGGAATAGAAGATCGACTTCTCATATCACTTGTACGTTTGCAATCGTCATATTTGGACAATGGTCCTTCAGTAACAACCACGGATTTATGATCCGTATACGTTTTTGTGTTTTGATTTCTGAAAGAAGTATTTGTCGCTGGAAAACTTAAATTATTTCCACTTCCATAGCCACTGCTGTTAGAGCTCTTTCCGGAGCTGGGCGAAGACGTATGTTTTTTAGGAAAACGACCGTTTGAAATAACACCGGTTGACGACGAACCGAAGTCGTTACTACAACCAGGGCCAATATTACCAGGTCTGCTTTCTTCAACTGTTATACATGAAAGGTTATCAGATCTGAAGAAATCACCATTTAACGTCGGACTTACGTTGTAACCCCCCTCACAGCGAATATTACGAGTGTGCATTTTATCTGCATACACCATATCCTTGGTTGACGACGGATGTAGGTTGTTACCACCTTCACAGCCACTTTCAGGAGTGTAATTAGAACCTGTTGGCGGCGGGTTTAAGTCGTTACCACTTCCAACGCCCCTATTACCCACACCGTTCCCTTTACTTGGAAAAAGCATAGCACTTTTTGATCTAGTAGATTTACTCTTCGAAGCAACCGTTGAACCGTGTCCACTTATCTCCCGGTTACCAGCAATACCCGCAAATTCGGCATCACCTGTTGAAGACGGACTTAACTTGTGACCACTTCCATTACCCCTTCCTGCAGAACTACCTCGTCTTTCGACCATGCTTCCAACTGGCATTCCAACCCTACCAGAACGCCTATTGTGTGCATTGTCTACGTACTCTCTTGGCATCTCGTTTGGTGCGCCACTTAAAGAAAAGAACAGTGTAAATAACAAGACTGCTTCTTGTATAGTCTTTAGTCTATTCTATTCTATTCTGTTTACTACTGCAGAGAAGCGCAAAGGACCGTAACTCAGTCTATATAGTATTTGAAATAAATGTAATTATACTGCTTCTCGTACAGTCTTATAAATACATGTAATTAGACTGTATCGTCAGTATCCATTCAAAATATCGGAGTTCGACAGCCTTTAGCCAAAACACGGGTGCTAGCTGCTGACGTTTGACAGTATCCAGCTATTACATGGGGTTTTGACTGCCGACAGTTCACAACATAAGCCAAAACACGGGGTTTAGCTATTCAAAGTCAACCTCTGGTCGAAACATGCTGTGTGCGGACAGTCAACAGTTTCTTATAAAATCATGGGGTCTTGGCTGCCGGCAGACGACCGTTGCTAGCCGAAACGATTGGGGTTAGATGTTGAAAGGCTGAAATACTGGACATCAGCTGATTCTACAGTATCTAGCCAAAACATGCTTGATTGGCTGCTGACAGGCGAAACACGGGGGCTGACTTCTGACGGTCGATCTTCTCTGGTCAACGCTTTGGATCTTGGCTGGCAGTCGACAATCGCTATCTCAAACATGGGGACTTTGAACCTGACATTCGACAGTTACCAGCCACAACCGCGTGTGGGAGGGGACGGGGCTGCTGACATTAGTCCGTCTCTGGCCTAACTATGGTGGCTGACGGTCGACATTCTCCAACCAAAACACGGGGGTGGTTGCTGTCAGTCGACCTTCTCTGGTCAAAGTATGGAGGCTTGGCTGCGGACAATCGCCAGTCTCTAACCAAACATAGAGGTCGACTGCTGAAAGTCGACAGTTACTAACCAAAAACAGTGTCTGTTGCGAGTTTGGGTCGACGGTCACTAACCAAACCGAAAATGGGGATTGACCGATGACAATCGACAGTCACAAACCAACACCCGATCATAGCTGGTGACAGTCAACAGAATCGAGTCACAGAAGATTGTGAAAGTCAACAGAATCGAACCATAGCTGGCGACAATCAACAAAATCGAGTCATAGCTGGTGACGATCAACATAATCGAGCCATAGCTGATGACAGTCAATAGAAGTGAGCCATAGCTGGTGACAGTCAGCAGTAGTCTGCCAATAACGGAGGTTGGGGTTGACTTCTGACGGTCGACCGTCTCTGGTCAAAGCTTGGAATCTTGGCTGGTGACAGTCGACAGTCGCTATCCCAAACATGGGGGCTTTGAACCTGACAGTCGACAGTGTCCAGCCACAACCGCGGGGTGGGGGAGGGGACGGGGCTGCTGACATAAGTCCGTCTCTGCCCTAACTATGGTCGCTTGACTGCTGACGGTCGACATTCCCCAACCAAAACGCGGGGTGGTTGCTGTCAGTCGACCTTCTCATGGTCAAAGTATGGAGGCTTGGCTGCGGACAATCGACAGTCTCTAACCAAACACAAAGGTTGACTGCTAATAGTCGACAGTTACTAACTAAAACAGAGTGTTTGTGTTGCGGGGTTGGGTGCTACTGTATGTCGACAGTCACTTACCAAAACCAAAACATTGGGGGGTTGTCTGCTTACAGTCGATAATCACTAACCAAAACATGTGGGCTGCTTCTGAACGTCGAAAGTCACTATATACTATAAACATGGGTCGGGGTGGGGGTAGTGGGGTCGCTTTTGAACGTCGCCAGTCACTAACCAAACCGAAAATGGGGATTACCTGATGACAATCGACATTCACTAACCAACACCTTCGAGTTGTTACTGTCACTGAACTGTCATGAACCTTAACAAAAACATGGAAGTTGATTCTTGACAGTCAACATAATCGAGCCATAGCTGGTGACAGACAACAGAATGGAGCCATAGCTTGTGACAGTCAACATAATCGAGTCATAGCTGGTGAAAGTCAACAGAATCGAACTATAGCTGGCGACAGTCAACGAATTCGAGTCATAGCTGGTGACAGTCAACAGAATCGAGCCAAAGCTGGAGACAGTCAACATAATCGAGCCATAGCTGGTGACAGTAAACATAATCAATCCATAGCTGGTGACAGTCAACCGAATTGAGCTTTAGCTGGTTACAGTGACAATCAACAGAATCGAACCATAGCTAGTGACAGTCAACAGAATCGGTCCATAGCTGGTGACAGTCAGCAGTATCCAACCAATAACGGGGTTTGGCGTGGGGCTGCTGAACGTCGATGTTTGGGCTGCAGTCGTGTTTATATCATGTGTAAATAATGAAAAGTTCATTTGGTTAAAAACACATTGACATAGATAACTATAGTAAATGCATTTAACTTCATGTGTTTTTTTATTGAATGCAACATAATAATACAGGTACGTAAAAGAAAATATCGTGTTTTAGTATTACACACATCTGTTAATATATACTGTTAGATAGACACACGTTACTTGCCATTCTGGGCATACAATCTAATAATCATGCTGGGCATACAATCTAGTAATCATTCTGGGCATACAATCTAGTAATCATGCTGGGCATACAATCTAGTAATCATGCTTGGCATACAAACTAGTAATCATTCTGGGCATACAATCTAGTAATCATGCTGGGCATACAATCTAGTAATCATGCTGGGCATACAATCTAGTAATCATGCTGGGCATACAATCTAGTAATCATGCTGGTCATACAATCTAGTAATCATTCTGGGCATATAATCTAGTAATCATTCTGGGCATACAATCTAGTAATCATGCTGGGCATACAATCTAGTAATCATTCTGGGCATACAATCTAGTAATCATGCTGGGCATACAATCTAGTAATCATGCTGGGCATACAATCTAGTAATCATTCTGGGCATACAATCTAGTAATCATGCTGAGCATACAATCTAGTAGTCATTCTAGGCATACAATCTAGTAATCATTCTGGGCATACAATCTAGTAATCATGCTGGGCATACAATCTAGTAATCATTCTGGGCATACAATATTGTAAGCATGATGGGCATACACTCTAGTAATCATTCTGGGCATACAATCTAGTAATCATGCTGGGCATACAATCTAGTAATCATTCTGGGCATACAATCTAGTAATCATTCTGGGCATACAATCTAGTAATCATGCTGTGCATACAATCTAGTAATCATTCTGGGCATACAATCTAGTAATCATTCTGGGCATACAATCTAGTAATCATGCTGGGCATCAATCTAGTAATCATTCTGGGCATACAATCTAGTAATCATGCTGGGCATACAATCTAGTAATCATTCTGGGCATACAATCTAGTAATCATGCTGGGCATACAATCTAGTAATCATTCTGGGCATACAATCTAGTAATCATTCTGGGCATACAATCTAGTAATCATGCTGGGCATACAATCTAGTAATCATTCTGGGCATACAATCTAGTAATCATGCTGGGCATACAATCTAGTAATCATTCTGGGCATACAATCTAGTAATCATGCTGGGCATACAATCTAGTAATCATTCTGGGCAAACAATCTAGTAATCATTCTGGGCAAACAATCTAGTAATGATTCGGTTCCAAGTAATACAATCTATAATATCGATTCCCACTTACCTGAATTTTCGCAACTGTTATATCCGATAAAGTATACACTATCACGCTAATCGTTATTAAACTATATGAGAATAGCAGAATGTTTAAATCCCGGATCCTTATCGCATGACTCGTTCACATTTAAATATAACTAATCATTAATATTACTAGTCTATCCAAACTCTACCGATAACACGCAGGGTTTATACTGAAACGTGTTCGAGTATGTATACTGAGTCAATAAAGAAAGATTTGGTTGTTTGTATTGTGTTTTAGGTCATTTTCAACACATGTAAGGTTATATATGACGGTCGATTTTTTTGTGGTGGAGGCAGACCATCCTGCTTTCCTACGGAATTCCGTTAGGGCCATTGCCTTTCAATGTGTTGATATGAAACGCGATACTCGATAGTACGATGATGAAAACGCGAAATCACGAAACTACGATAACGAAAATGCGATAACACGATGATGATAACGCGATACTACGATAACGAAAACGCGATAATACGATAGTACGATGATGATAATGCGATATTCTATCGTGTTTTCACCATCGTACTTTTCACCATCGTAATATCGTGATATCGCGTTTTCGTTATCGTAGTATCGTGATTTCGCAATTTCATTATCGTACTATCGCGTTATCATCATCGTACTATCGCGTTATCACAATCTTACTATCGCGTTATCATCATCGTACTATCGCGTTATCATCATCGTACTATCGCCTTCCGGTGCGCATGCGCATATAAGAATTTCCCCTCCATGTGACAGTGATATTTCCCAAGGATATCAATGCTAATTAAATGAGTATAACATAATTCATATATTCTAAGGAGTTTAGCTAACGCTAGCTAGAGTCTTCCTTTTCAAAACCTTGCTTTGATAATATTGTCACCGACAAATTGAAACGACAAATGTAATAAGTTCTATTTTAAGTTGAGCGCTCAAACTTGATAGATTGTATTTGTTTCAAATGGTTCAAACAGATAAGCAAATAAAGTATATTTGTTATTTTATATGTAATATATATAGTTTGTATACAGTCAATATTTGATATAACCACGATATATACGTATATATTTTTAAATGAAATAAAGATATGCCCGTTACACATGGTTGCGTAATTCTAATTATATCCATTAAAATAAAAAGACAGAATTGATATGATATTATTTTTGTCTAAAATTAAAAGTTATAAAATGTCAAATTTTAAATGGTATTATACCATCAAATGCGCAACTGAGACTTACTATACATACAAAGACATGACAGTAGATGGACTAGAGACAGAGTTTATTCTCGCCGTGAAGTATTGGAATCCTAGGCGAAAGTAGAATATAATTTGAGAGGTTAGCGGCACAAAACATTGCGGCAATTGTTGATATTAAAGTCAATGCAGTTGTCGTATGATACCGGCATTAAGTTGGTTCATATATCAAAAACGAAATGAGCTTGTATAAACTCGTCCATTTGTACTGCTGTACTTGAAGATTTTCCGGAAGGCGATGGTGCGATAATGATAACGCGATAGTACGATGGTGATAACGCGATAGTACGATGATGATAACGCGATAGTACGATGATGATAACGCGATAGTACGCAATAGTACGATGATGATAACGCGATAGTACGATAATGAAATTGCGAAATCACGATACTACGATAACGAAAATGCGATATCACGATATTACGATGGTGAAAACGCGACAGTACGATGGTGAAAACACGATAGTATATCGCATTATCATCATCGTACTATCGTATTATCGCGTTTTCGTTGTCGTAGTATCGCGTTATCATCATCGTGTTATCGCGTTTTCGTTATCGTAGTTTCGTGATTTCGCGTTTTCATCATCGTACTATCGAGTATCGCGTTTCAGATCAACACATTGAAAGGCGATGGCCCTAACGGAATTCCGTACTTTCCTGGGTAGAACCAGTACTGCGCGCCTCCCGCCAGGAAGAGTGCAGTCAGTGAACATCTTTTTTTGGAAATATTTATAGATAAAACAAGTTGAATTTCTCACGAATATCGATTATTGATTATGCACAATCAGCGGCGTAGCTGACCTGGAATGCATGTGTAGACCCGACAAACTAGTGGGGTCCGGGGACATGCTCTCCCGGCGGATATTTTTTAAACTTAAACTTTGCAATGGTGCGTTTTGGTGTATATTTGACAGAAAACTTTATGGTATTTTAAGAAATGATTTCTCACAAAATCTGAGAATTAACCTTTAAAAGTGTGGCAGACTTGAACTATAATTCTTAATGCCTGATTGAGGCGTTCGTTTTCAAAACCCATTTCTGAACCTTTAACCACCTCAACCACCCCCACCCTCCGGCTTCAGTGTTTATTTCATTTTTGGACTTATTATATTTTTCATTTTTCAAGTTGATGTGTCGGCCCAGTATGGCCTAATAGTAGCTACGCCGATGACATTTGATTGCACTCTTCCTTTTTTTACTCAGTATATAGCATTATGTACAACATTCCTTCGTTAGTCGTCTATAAACAGCTTTGCACTGCCATACAGCCAACTTTTCAACGGGTGCTTGTGATCTATGCTTTCTCTTGTAGTTTTCTACGCCCATGGGGGCGTATCAAGTCATCGTGTGTTGTCTGTCGGTCTGGCTGGCTGTACGTGTGTCGGTAACGTTTCGCGATTCTGGCAATTACTTTCTATGTATAAAAGAGTAGGCGAGCGGACCTTTGGAAACGGCCGAACACGATAAATATGAAATATTGCAGTCTCGAGTTGATTGAGACTGTTCCTGAACGGTAGTGAAATATGCTTGATACCGTTCACGCCCCCTAGCCCCGGGTTGAGCAGAACTCAATATTAATAAAAAAATCAATTGTACAGAAGGTATAAAACATTGTACACAGCTTCAGCGTGATAAAGGCCTATACCTCTCTGATTATAGCTTTGAATTATTTCCCTTTGAAAAAAGTTTGACCTGGTACTTAACCTTGCATATTAAACGTGATTGTAGCTAACAACTTTCAAAGTATACTGAAAGGAAAAAGAAACGCGACTCGGGAATTTCCGCTTTAAATTGTATGTGTTAATCAAATGGTACATGGCTACGTAACTTGAGATCTTTCTTTCGGAAAAAAGACTAAAACAACACATAACACAGCAAATAGTATTCCTGCAAAGTTTCATTATTGAGAGTAAGCATTTGGCTCAATCATGTGAGCAAACTTAGGATGCAACATTTTGCAAACTCTTTACGTTAAATACAGTACTGAACTGGCTCAATTTTTCAAAGAGGAACTTCAACATTTATGAAATTCTTGTTACAACATGTACTGTGATTAAAACGTCTACAACATCACAGTTGTGTCCTTTCTCTAACTAACTGCAACTTTTTTTTACAAAACATCTTGGGATTTCCTTGGAATGTATATATGGAATTAAGTGTGCAGTATATACAATATATAGCGGGAATTCCCGTGTCGCGTTTCTTTTTCCTTTCAGTATATGAGGTGTACAATAATGAAACTGTGCACGCATCGTCAACATTATATTATGACTAGCTGAATATGGCCAGCAACTCTCTGATTCATATTTGGTAATTATTTATTTTTGAAAAGGTTTAAAGGGACAATCTAGATTTGTTTAAAATTAGCGGTATCCGTTCGTTTTCGTATATAGCTTGCATTTGTTCAATCATTAATTATTAGAATACTTCAAAGCAAATTTGTTTTTATGTGTTACTGACCGTCATAAATATTGCACCAATAATATATTTAAACAATTGGTAGAATAAGAAGACAACTGAAATCTCGTTTTAGTATTAAATTATATGAAAGCAGTTTTAAAGTCAGAATGATACAGGATAAATAAATCGAGCTGCTAAGTTTAATGTTTGATACAAAACTTAAGAATGCCGTGTGGCCCTTTAACCTGCAACTTAACTTTCAAATGTTCAGGTTACAACTATGAAACTGTGTATACACATCTTCAGCATGTTTCAGTAAAATCTGTAAAAGTTCCATGTGTTTATTTTTAAATATTTCTCTTTAATAAAACCTTAACCTGGAACATAACCTTGCCTTTTACATGGTTTACACAGGTAAGTGTTGCTAATAACTTTCAAAGTATTAGGTCTACAACAATGAAACGACGGGCGTATATGCCCAGCTTTGCGATGCTCTGGGTTTCAATCTCTCTATGTCGATTCCTGGCCGATTAAACAAAGCTAATTGAGCTGACGAATTTAAAGGGACACATGGCATTCTTGGGTTTTGTATCAAACATTAAAAATTAGTAGAATTGACACTTTCTCACATACAAGTTAAGCTCACAGTGGGATTCGAACCCGCGACGGTGAGAGGCGAACACGTTTACAGCGCAATATCTTTAACCCCAAGACCACCGAGGTACTTAATTGTTATTTGCATGGCTACCATAATTCCTTCAGACCGCCTTTTATATAAATGAAATAGTTAAAACAAAACCGCTTTTTCTGACATTAACTTTTAAATCAGTACATTTGATCTTCTTGTATATTTAACTTACCTAATTTGTCAGAATAGAGTATCTACGACAATAAAGAATGTTTTAACGTTATGCACGCCGTAGTAAACCGTCCAAGGGAGTGAATGCGTAAACAAGTATGTAAAGTATCGTTATGAATATAAACCAAAAGTAGAAGCAGCCTTTTCTGGAAACGTTGTTTACCATAAAACCTTAAAACTGACCCAAATAAACAATTTATAAGGGTGCAATGACTTGGGTTTACGTGTTCGTTTAACTGATTAGTAACTCGGCAAATGTTAAAGGGACACAGGACAATCCTGCTTTTGTGTTTTAAACTCGTGGCGTCCCGTAAGTTAGTGGCCTAGTTAGTGGTCTAGTTAGTGGACTAGTTAGTGGCCTAGTTAGTGGTCTTTTTTGCCACTGACCGTTCCAAGGCGGTAGCCCTATTGTCAACCCTGTTATGTTTCTAATGTCATATCTTGCCGTTTATTCATCTTTGTAGCTGTTGTTTGTTTATTTGCGTGTTTGTGGTTGATTGCGGTCCTTGAATTTCCTGTTCGACTTTTTGTATGTACGTTTCTACATTACGTATTTACACATCCTTATTAATACTTATTTTAATAGTTAAAATTGTTTCTGCATATTCTACTAAGTAACTATTGAGTAACTATATATTAACCAATACTTTATTTAAACCTATGAATACAAAACTGAAAACTCCAAGTTGTATTTCCTCTATTTGATTATATGCAAACAGATGTATTTAGTCAAAATAAACTTGATTTAAATAGTGAGTTTGTACTTCAAAATTGCCCTTGTCCCTTTAAAATCAATAGGCGCGCTTAAGTCTCTATGTAAATTGAACATTAAATAATACATAGTTATACCATATACTAAATCTTAACCCGGATTTAAAAAAAAGTAGGACATTTTAATGATTGTGTGAAATGTGTATATATGAAAGCTATTCTTTTGCTATGATGAAAGAAAGGAAGAATTGAGTGAGTGAGTGAGTGAGTGAGTGAGTGAGTGAGTGAGTGAGTGAGTGAGTGAGTGAGTGAGTGAGTGAGTGAGTGAGTGAGTGAGTGAGTGAGTGAGTGAGTGAGTGAGTGAGTGAGTGAGTGAGTGAGTGAGTGAGTGAGTGAGTGAGTGAGTGAGTGAGTGAGTGAGTGAGTGAGTGAGTGAGTGAGTGAGTGAGTGAGTGAGTGAGTGAGTGAGTGAGTGAGTGAGTGAGTGAGTGAGTGAGTGAGTGAGTGAGTGAGTGAGTGAGTGAGTGAGTGAGTGAGTGAGTGAGTAGGTGAGTGAGTGAGTGAGTGAGTGAGTGAGTGAGTGAGTGAGTGAGTGAGTGAGTGAGTGAGTGAGTGAGTGAGTGAGTGAGTGAGTGAGTGAGTGAGTGAGTGAGTGAGTGAGTGAGTGAGTGAGTGAGTGAGTGAGTGAGTGAGTGAGTGAGTGAGTGAGTGAGTGAGTGAGTGAGTGAGTGAGTGAGTGAGTGAGTGAGTGAGTGAGTGAGTGAGTGAGTGAGTGAGTGAGTGAGTGAGTGAGTGAGTGAGTGAGTGAGTGAGTGAGTGAGTGAGTGAGTGAGTGAGTGAGTGAGTGAGTGAGTGAGTGAGTGAGTGAGTTAACGAGGTTGCTTTGTAAACATTCTTGCATCTGACCACTGCGGTTCGAATCCCACTGGGAACTCAACTTGTAAGTGAAAAAGTGTCGATTCTTACGGATAGGGGAGGTATACAGTACTGGTTCTACTCAGGTTCTACCCAGGAAAAGTGGGTGGTCTACCTCGACCACAAAATCACCATACAAACAAAACAAACAAACGTATATTGCTTATTAATGCTGCCTTGTTTGTTAGAGAATATAAGCTGGCGGCGATATCTGTATTTACACTGTCCAGTTTCATTTGGGTTGACAATAGAGTAAGAGTGAGGTTTGGTGCACCCTAGAACCTCGTTTAAACACCGTTCCAATGCGGTAGTCCTATTTTCAACCCTTTTATGTCTGTGATGTCATATATTGCCTTATATGTTCATCTTCGTAGTTGTTGTTTGTTTCTGTGCGTGTTTGTGGTTGACTGTGGTCCTTGAATGCTACATTTCCTGTTGTTGTTTGTTTCTGGGCGTGTTTGTGGTTGACTGTGGTCCTTGAATGCTACATTTCCTGTTGTTGTTTGTTTCTGGGCGTGTTTGTGGTTGACTGTGGTCCTTGAATGCTACATGTCCTGTTGTTGTTTGTTTCTGTGCGTGTTTGTGGTTGACTCTATTCCTTGAATGCTACATGTCCTGTTGTTGTTTGTTTCTGTGCGTGTTTGTGGTTGACTGTGGTCCTTGAATGCTACATGTCCTGTTGTTGTTTGTTTCTGTGCGTGTTTGTGGTTGACTCTGGTCCTTGAATCCTACATGTCCTGTTGTTGTTTGTTTCTGTACGTGTTTGTGGTTGACTGTGGTCCTTGAATGCTACATGTCCTGTTGTTGTTTGTTTCTGTGCGTGTTTGTGGTTGACTGTGGTCCTTGAATGCTACATGTCCTGTTGTTGTTTGTTTCTGTGCGTGTTTGTGGTTGACTGTGGTCCTTGAATGCTACATGTCCTGTTGTTGTTTGTTTCTGTGCGTGTTTGTGGTTGACTGTGGTCCTTGAATGCTACATGTCCTGGTGTTGTTTGTTTCTGTGCGTGTTTGTGGTTGACTGTGGTCCTTGAATGCTACATGTCCTGTTGTTGTTTGTTTCTGTGCGTGTTTGTGGTTGACTGTGGTCCTTGAATGCTACATGTCCTTGAATGCTACATGTCCTGGTGTTGTTTGTTTCTGTGCGTGTTTGTGGTTGACTCTGGTCCTTGAATGCTACATGTCCTGTTGTTGTTTGTTTCTGTGCGTGTTTGTGGTTGACTGTGGTCCTTGAATGCTACATGTCCTGTTGTTGTTTGTTTCTGTGCGTGTTTGTGGTTGACTCTGGTCCTTGAATGCTACATGTCCTGTTGTTGTTTGTTTCTGTGCGTGTTTGTGGTTTACTCTGGTCCTTGAATGCTGATTTTCCAGTTCGATTGTTATTTCTGTTTTCATTTTAGTTAGAAATGATGTCTCGTCTGCTCTCACTGGATAAATGGACTATTCTATGGAGCAATTCCTTTCGCATCAAAACAAAACAAATTTGAGTAAAACAATTTCAAACTTGTCGGATATGAAGGGCACAATTTCTGCTATATAAATATTCTTTCAGACATCAGTGGTGTTGAATAACTGTCATGTACAATATGGTTGACATTATTAATGCCTAAAATATGCATTTGGTTAAACATTTACTTGACCATATCCCATACATTTTGGAAAGTTTTTTAAATAGGGCGGACCAATAGTCCTTCATATGTTTTGCTTGAAATGATTCATAGCTCAATGCAAGTGGGCCTACTGCTGTTCTTCTGTTAACAATTATATTCAATCGAAGTTTGGTTCACTATCTTTGATAATCAAGCAAGCACCATAAATCAGTATCGCATGCTTCGATTTTATTTAAAGGGGTTGTTGCATTATTCTGGAACTAGCTTCATTTAAAAGGGCTTTAAAACCCATGGAAAAAGATGAAAGAATTATCAAAATATTATAACAAATACAAGAGATATGATCTTTTAAATAATTGCAAAAATTCTCAAACGGAGGCAGCAATCTTGGATTGATGACGTCATCGCGCCGTTTTACCATTTATTGCATATTGATAAATATCATTTAAAACAAAGAATATCACTGCAAATACATGTACATCGTAAAAAGAGCATATACAGTATACATATTTTACTTTGTATTTATAATTTAATACATTTTTTTGTTTTAAACACTATTTATCATCTATTTTCCATATAACGAAAAAGGCGCGATGACGTCATCATTCAAAGATGGCTGCCTCCATTGGAGTCTTTTTGCACATTTTCAAAAGGTCATCTCTCCTGTATTTGTTATGATATTTTGATAATTCTTTCAGTTTTTCCATGTTTTTTAAAGTCCTATGAAATGAAGCTTGTTCCAGAATAATACAACATTCCCTTTAATATCACATCTCGCCAAAGATATCATTGATTAAAAATAAAGATTTAAATTAAACCTGATAACAGCCGAAACTACTTACTAAAATAAATGCTATTGCCTATAAAAGCGCTGATTTGCTCATGTCGGTCAATGATCAAGGACGATAACTCTATGTAGTGCATGCGTCAGATTTGTTCATTTTCGAATTTATCAGAGATTCTCCAAATAAAACGTGGTTAACATTTAAACAGTTTATACTGAAATGATTGCGTTCACAAGAATGAGCGTGCGTGCGGCGGATGACGAAGAACAATGCACAGTTGCATAATGCCACGCCCATCAACGAGTGTTTCGATCCCGTAAACCAATGGCACTCTCCAGGCGGTGGATACATAGTGCATTACGTGTTCCCGTCTTAATTCCATTAAGCAATGGGAAAGCTTCTATTAGCAGGATTTTATAACGGATATTTCGACAATAAAACACGTTTAAAAACATATTTTCCTGATAAAGTACGATGCATGTTTACAATTACCTATTAAATGTTTTAATTTTACAATATGCAAACTTTGTAAGCAGAAATAAAGGTTTTATTTCATACCCCAGCCAATCCCGTTTTGGAGAAGGGGTTGGATGGGGTATGAAAGTGAAAGTTAATACTCGTTCCACGTAATGGGTGTTCATCCACAACGTGTCAGTTGATGGTTTCCTGCTCTGCTGCTCTATTTTCAGCCACAACCAACAGGACGCTCGTTCAGCTGTAAGACCCGATCCTATCACTGCTCCTATTTTCGCTCCTATCTCTGCTCCTATTTTTGGTCCTATCTCTGCTCCTATTTTTGCTCCTATCTCTGCTCCTATTTTTGGTCCTATCTCTGCTCCTATTTTCGCTCCTATCTCTGCTCCTATTTTCGGTCCTATCTCTGCTCCTATTTTCGCTCCTATCTCTGCTCCTATTTTTGGTCCTATCTCTGCTCCTATTTTTGCTCCTATCTCTGCTCCTATTTTTGCTCCTATCACTGCTCCTATTTTTGCTCCTATGTTCGCTCCTATCTCTGCTCCTATTTTCGCTCCTATCTCTGCTCCTATTTTTGCTCCTATTAGTTTACTACTCCCATTTTCGCTCCTATCTCTGCTCCTATTTTGGCTCCTGTCTCTGCTCCTATTTTCGCTCCTATCACTGCTCCTATTTTCGTTCCTATCACTGCTCCTATTTTCGCTCCTATCTCTGCTCCTACTTTTGCTCCTATCTCTGCTCCTACTTTTGCTCCTATCTCTGCTCCTATTTTCGCTCCTATCACTGCTCCTATTTTTGCTCCTATCACTACTCCTATTTTTGCTCCTATCTCTGCTCCTATTTTTGCTCCTATCACTGCTCCCATTTTCGCTCCTAATTCTGCTCCTATTTTTGCTCCTATCACTACTCCCATTTTCGCTCCTAATTCTGCTCCTATTTTTGCTCCTATCACTACTCCTATTTTTGCTCCTATCACTACTCCCATTTTCGCTCCTAATTTTGCTCCTATTTTTGCTCCTATCACTACTCCTATTTTTGCTCCTATCTCTGCTCCTAGTTTTGCTCCTATCACTGCTCCTATTTTTGCTCCTATCACTACTCCCATTTTCGCTCCTGTCTCTGCTCCTACTTTTGCTCCTGTCTCTACTCCTATTTGTGCTCCTATCACTGCTCCTATTTTTGCTCCTATCACTGCTCCTATTTTCGCTCCTATATCTGCTCCTATTTTTGCTCCTATCTCTGCTCCTATTTTTGCTCGTATCACTGCTCCTATTTTTGCTCCTATCTCTGCTCCTATTTTTGCTCCTATCTCTGCTCCTATTTTTGCTCCTATCACTGCTCCTATTTTTGCTCCTATCTCTGCTCCTATTTCTGTACCTACCTCCGCTAAAGGTAACAATTTCAACGCTAAAGGTAACAACCTCCGCTAAAGGTAACACTGCCGCTAAAGGTAACAACCGCCGCTAAAGGTAACAATTTCAACGCTAAAGGTAACAACCGCCGCTAAAGGTAACAATTTCAACGCTAAAGGTAACAACCTCCGCTAAAAGTAACAACCTCCGCTCAAGGTAACACTTTCAACGCTAAAGGTAACAACCTCCGCTAAAGGTAACAACCTCCGCTAAAGGTAACAATTTCACGGCTAAAGGTAACAACCTCCGCTAAAGGTAACACTGCCGCTAAAGGTAACAACCGCCGCTAAAGGTAACAATTTCAACGCTAAAGGTAACAACCTCCGCTAAAGATAACAACATCCGCTAAAGGTAACAACCTCCGCTAAATGTAACAACCTGCGCTAAAGGTTACACTGACGCTAAAGGTAACAACCGCCGCTAAAGATAACAACCTCCGCTAAAGGTAACACTGCCGCTAAAGGTAACAACCTCCGCTAAAGGTAACAATTTCAACGCTAAAGTAACAACCTCCGCTAAAAGTAACAACCTCCGCTAAAGGTAATAACCGCCGCTAAAGGTAACAATTTCCACGCTAAAGGTAACAACCTCCGCTAAAGGTTAGAATCACCTCTTCCGCTAAAAGTAACACGGTTAACGCTAAAGGTAACAACCTCCGCTAAAGGTAACAATTTCAACGCTAAAGGTAACAACCCCCGCTAAAGGTAACACTGCCGCTAAAGGTAACAACCGCCGCTAAAGGTAACAATTTCAACGTTGAAGATAACAACCTCCGCTAAAGGTAACACTTCCGCAAAGGTAGCAACCTCCGCTAAAGGTAACAATTATCTTTACAGCTAAAGGTATCAGCGCTTACGCCACAGGTACCACAGTAACTAAAAAGAACCCTTTTACTCAATTTTCTTTGAAACTGAAGATGTTGAAAAATGTTGTGACCTTTTGCATTAGCCTTTTTACCTTTAGCGGAAGGGGTGAGTGTTACCTTTAGCGGAGGTTGTTACCTTTAGCGGAGGTTGTTACCTTTAGCGGAGATTGTCACCTTTAGCTTTGAAATTGTTACCTTTAGCGGCAGTTGTTACCTTTAGCGGAATTGTTACCTTTAAGGACACGCCGAAGAAATCTAGTGATACACCACTCTAGTGATACACCAATCTAGTGATACACCACTCTAGTGATACACCACTCTAGTGATGTGATACACCAATCTAGTGATACACCAATCTAGTGATACACCAATCTAGTGATACACCAATCTAGTGATACACCAATCTAGTGATACACCACTCTAGTGATACACCAATCTAGTGATACACCACTCTAGTGATACACCAATCTAGTGATACACCAATCTAGTGATGTGATACACCAATCTAGTGATACACCAATCTAGTGATACACCAATCTAGTGATCTAGTGATACACCAATCTAGTGATACACCAATCTAGTGATACACCAATCTAGTGATCTAGTGATACACCAATCTAGTGATACACCAATCTAGTGATACATCAATCTAGTGATACACCACTCTAGTGATACACCAATCTAGTGATACACCACTCTAGTGATATACCAATGATGCGCTTACACACGATTTCGGATTCAGGGTCGAACGTGCTGTCCAATGGGCTTCCGTGGCCCCTTTCCCAAAGACGGAGCAATGGTGGTAGGTGAATTGCTCAGATAAAAATAACATCAATTTATTTTTAAATGATTTACAAATATGTAAATATATAAGAAGCTTAATCTAATTCTAACTAGTGCATACGATATGAATGTACATATTGTTCATAGGTTTATCGCTTAACTTGAATTAATGTGTGTACCACTTAACCACTTAAAGTGGTTTGCATTTAATGACACTAAAATTACAATATTAACACAATATTAACACAAACACTTTGCAAAAAGAAACTAAGTCGAGTGTCTCAGTTAAGCACAAACACAAACTATCTCAATTATCTTACTATATAAAAGTCTACTATTATTATTCTAAATGGCGAATATTTTTTGTCTGAATGCTTGAAAGTACACGATGATGTTAAGCTATAATATTTCATTTCTTCAACGTTGATTTATCATCGGATGATGCATTTACTTTTAATTTCATATTAGAGTCATTTAATTCATCACCACCGTCTATATTCGATGCTTCTTCGTGCTGTCCTAATGTTCGTTTTAGTTTCCTAAACAAAATGAAGATAGATGTAACTAGGCCAATCTGAAGTGCAGATAACATAGCCAGTATCAGGTAAACAACCGAATCTGAAAATAAAAAAGCGGAATTGCAATATATTGATATTATATTATAAAGTGAGAAGCGTATACGGGTCGAACGAAGTTCACATACTTAATAAACTAGATACAGTCGGTCAAATTTAGTATGTTTATGGCAGATAGTCAATAGTGTATGAGATAACTGAATAGATGAAAACAGAAAAAGTGTATTCTTTGGAAGCAACGAACAAGAGAGAAAAGTAGACCCGTTGTTGTTGTTTTTAGTTTGTTCATGGGAGGTAATATAATCTACAACACATCTTAAGTCCTGTAGAACCGCCTTAAGTGGCATTCTACTTTAAAGGGAGTACATCAGGCTTTTCAAAGGGGTCTAGGGGTCTGACTTAAAATTGACAAATAATGATATTTTCTATTTTGAAGCGCCTGAACATAATGAATGATCCTAAAAATGACCCCTTAGTTACAAACAAATTCATTCTGTACAGTAATACGTGCTATCCTAGGTTACGCACCAGGGTTAAGTTCAGCATTTTTTTCCCGATTCCGTCCTAGCTATATGGTGTATTCCAAGTTTAAACCTTAACAATATGGTTCAAACATCATATTTTGATGGATATAAGTTTTATCATGAATTGGAACATTTTTATAATTTAAGATATTTCTAGAAAAATCCTGATGTACTCCCTTTAAAGCCACACGGACTGGTTTGTTGATCCTAAAGGGCCACTAGCTAATAACACTACTGATTCCTAGCACGGAGAGACTTTTTACGGCCGCCAAAAACACTAAACGAACAATAGTTGGATGCCAATAAATACCGAAACGTTTGCAAATTATATCAATTTCGGACAGCTGTATACAAGTACTAGGAAGACATAGGAGTATATTTCAATGTCAGTTTATGACCAAACCACAGACAATTAACGTTGGAATTGTACACACTGTTGTGGTTGTGCAAGAAGATGTAGATTATGCTATCCAGTGGTCTTCCAAATATCATATCACTTATCATTGTAGAAGAAAGAAACGAAATAATTCGAATTTAACCGGAATTTTGGTGGATCTTACTTATAAACAAAATTCTTAAATTGTTTCCGTGTGAAATTAATAAGAAGTTTTTTATGTAAAATAATGTTATATATATTACCTCGTGCACTATGATAATGTTATATATATTACCTCGTGCACTATGATAATGTTATATATATTACCTCGTGCACTATGATAAGCATGTCTGTCTACGTTTGCATCTTTTTTTATGTCATCCTCGTGTCCTTGTTTGCCAGTTTGCACTGCTTCTAAAGCTAGTTGAACTACCTTCACCTTTCGTTCCAATTCCTGAAGAGTTCCTTCAATACCTTTAGCGCCATTTATTGAAATTGTAACGTTTTCTATTTGTTTCAGTCTGTCTTCTAGAATCGATAACGAATCTGTTATGGTTGATTCGACCTTTCCAGAGCCTCCAAAGAACGCTAAATATCCCAGCTGGACACAGACAGCCACCACAACAGCCACGAGCGTTGGTGCAACAAATGTTCTAAAATTTAGATATAAAAATATAATAATGTGACACTTGCAAACTGGCACTAAAACGTAATGTCGGAAAGAGACTGCATATCACTCATTCGTTTATTTTGTATACAATTAAATGTGATTGCATGTTCGTTCCCTTAAATACGCGATGTTTTACTTAAACGTATTTAGAATATTATTTTTAAAGTTGTATATACATTTTAACCTTAGTTGATTGACGTTCCCTATCTGTGTCATTGACCTGTTTAGATAAGCCACTCTCTTAATAAAAGTCTGATTATATTGAGGAGTATAACGACATTAATATATAATATAGGGAAATGTGTACTTTCATGCCATGGATATGTACAGCTGGCATGTATAGATTTTGAGATGGAAAATAACAATAATATCATAACTTACCCTAATGTCATCATAGTTAATGTATGTGTATGATTCTGCTGCAATATTGCAATATCCCCTCGTCTAATAAGTCCTCAAATCATATCTTGAGAAGTTTGTTCGTTCTGTTTGTTTTACTGATTCATTTTTTGTATATATAGCAATAGAACTATCTAAAAAGCTGCATAGAGGGGATGGGTAATGTATTGATGAAGATGTAACGGGAATGTACCAAACATATAATGTACTAATGATAATTACTCTAGTATACTAAAAGTACGATTCTGATAAAATAAATAGACTTTTAGATGAAAACATATAATAAAATGTTCAACGTTATCTTATTGCAAGTGTTCTCACGATCCTCTTTGCCCCCTTGTTTATACACCGACTATACTCACAATCAATAATGGTAACAATGCCTGTATAAAGGCGATGGTGCGAGAAACGCGCAAGTCATTGACATACCAGACATACACGTAACAGCTGTCGGTTATATGTACAGCATCATTGATTTTCAAGTCGTCAGGAGTAAGGTATGAAAAATGCATAAACATATTCATGTATGTAACTAATCGGTACGCAATAGCAGAATCGGATCCCGAGTCGGACGAGTTTGCCCTTTTTTGATGGCGTTTACTTTACTACAAAATACAAATGTCATGGGGAAAAAAAGAAAAAAAAAAAGGGAAATTCTAATGTTATTGATAATACTTAAACTTGGCAAATGCCAGTTTTGTTATTTTCGTATTATCTCGGGGCGAAAGAACGAAATAAGGAAAAAGGGAAATGAAGAAAATTGGATATTTTCGAGGTGAAAAAAACGAAATAACGAAACAAAATTGCGTAGTTTTTGGGTCATCGCGACACTTCACCAAGAAAGTTCGAAACATGAAACATGCATGTTTGGTCGTTCCTTCTTTTGCAGGGAATGTTGCAGAGATGCATGAAAATCTGCTTTGTCATGATATTGATGTCCGACTACAATCAAATAAGAGTGAACCAGAGTGTTATCATGTGTTAACATACTCGATAAGATTAGTATAAACATTGAGAGATAACAGTATACGCGTTTATTACCAAATAATGTCAACAAAATAATATGTCCATTGTTCTATATCCTTTAAAAAAACTGCATGGTCCGACTGTGGATCAAAATAGTGTAGATCTACTTCATTCTTTACAAAATTGCGTAGTTTTTGGGTCATCGCGACACTTCACCAAGAAAGTTCGAAACATGAAACATGCATGTTTGGTCGTTCCTTCTTTCGCAGGGAATGTTGCAGAGATGCATGAAAATCTGCTTTGTCATGATATTGATGTCCGACTACAATCAAATAAGAGTGAACCAAAGTGTTATCATGTGTTAATATACTCGATAAGATTAGTATAAACATTGAGAGATAACAGTATACGCGTTTATTACCAAATAATGTCAACAAAATAATATGTCCATTGTTCTATATCCTTAAAAAAACTGCATGGTCCGACTGTGGATCAAAACAGTGTAGATCTACTTCATTCTTTACAAAAGGTGTCCGACTCGTGATCCCTTTACCGTATTAGTATAGTTTGTAATATTGTAATTGTTTTTTGTTTTGTTTCTTTAATAACGGGTTTTCCAAACATAACACGTTAATGTGGATTCCCTCTAACGTTGCAGCTAGATGTTTAAGTAATGGTCGGTGGCGTAGCTCTGGGTAGGCTCGACAGGCCCGGCCCTTCGCCTACATTTCAGAAAAATTAAAAAATCCAGAAAATGCAATGAAAATAGGGGAGGGGTGTTATTTTCATATACATTTGTGTACTTATCTTCACCATTCTATAAAACTGAAATATACTTCAGAACGCACCTAATGCATTCTGACCCAAAAGAAAATCCGGGGATCATCCCGAACCATAAAACAACTATATCGCATTTATAAAAGAAATTGAAAATATGGTGAAAGGAAAACCGATAAAATGTAGTGATTGTCTGAATAATATATATAAAGGGAAATAACGCCATTCCTAACGAAACTTTTACTTGTACAATGTTTACCTCCCTTTAATGTCTTTAAACCGTCTTGTTATTTTGATTGCGTGTTTTTGTGTTGTTGTTTTTAATATCTTATTGTTATCATACTAGTGCCTCATGTGGTGTTAATGGCCAATGTATCTGTTTGACTGTAGGAGTGCCTCATGTGGTGTTAATGGCCAATGTATCTGTTTGACTGTAGGAGTGCCTCATGTGGTGTTAATGGCCAATGTATCTGTTTGACTGTAGGAGTGCCTCATGTGGTGTTAATGGCCAATGTATCTGTTTGACTGTAGGAGTGCCTCATGTGGTGTTAATGGCCAATGTATCTGTTTGACTGTAGGAGTGCCTCATGTGGTGTTAATGGCCAATGTATCTGTTTGACTGTAGGAGTGCCTCATGTGGTGTTAATGGCCAATGTATCTGTTTGACTGTAGGAGTGCCTCATGTGGTGTTAATGGCCAATGTATCTGTTTGACTGTAGGAGTGCCTCATGTGGTGTTAATGGCCAATGTATCTGTTTGACTGTAGGAGTGCCTCATGTGGTGTTAATGGCCAATGTATCTGTTTGACTGTAGGAGTGCCTCATGTGGTGTTAATGGCCAATGTATCTGTTTGACTGTAGGAGTGCCTCATGTGGTGTTAATGGCCAATGTATCTGTTTGACTGTAGGAGTGCCTCATGTGGTGTTAATGGCCAATGTATCTGTTTGACTGTAGGAGTGCCTCATGTGGTGTTAATGGCCAATGTATCTGTTTGACTGTAGGAGTGCCTCATGTGGTGTTAATGGCCAATGTATCTGTTTGACTGTAGGAGTGCCTCATGTGGTGTTAATGGCCAATGTATCTGTTTGACTGTAGGAGTGCCTCATGTGGTGTTAATGGCCAATGTATCTGTTTGACTGTAGGAGTGCCTCATGTGGTGTTAATGGCCAATGTATCTGTTTGACTGTAGGAGTGCCTCATGTGGTGTTAATGGCCAATGTATCTGTTTGACTGTAGGAGTGCCTCATGTGGTGTTAATGGCCAATGTATCTGTTTGACTGTAGGAGTGCCTCATGTGGTGTTAATGGCCAATGTATCTGTTTGACTGTAGGAGTGCCTCATGTGGTGTTAATGGCCAATGTATCTGTTTGACTGTAGGAGTGCCTCATGTGGTGTTAATGGCCAATGTATCTGTTTGACTGTAGGAGTGCCTCATGTGGTGTTAATGGCCAATGTATCTGTTTGACTGTAGGAGTGCCTCATGTGGTGTTAATGGCCAATGTATCTGTTTGACTGTAGGAGTGCCTCATGTGGTGTTAATGGCCAATGTATCTGTTTGACTGTAGGAGTGCCTCATGTGGTGTTAATGGCCAATGTATCTGTTTGACTGTAGGAGTGCCTCATGTGGTGTTAATGGCCAATGTATCTGTTTGACTGTAGGAGTGCCTCATGTGGTGTTAATGGCCAATGTATCTGTTTGACTGTAGGAGTGCCTCATGTGGTGTTAATGGCCAATGTATCTGTTTGACTGTAGGAGTGCCTCATGTGGTGTTAATGGCCAATGTATCTGTTTGACTGTAGGAGTGCCTCATGTGGTGTTAATGGCCAATGTATCTGTTTGACTGTAGGAGTGCCTCATGTGGTGTTAATGGCCAATGTATCTGTTTGACTGTAGGAGTGCCTCATGTGGTGTTAATGGCCAATGTATCTGTTTGACTGTAGGAGTGCCTCATGTGGTGTTAATGGCCAATGTATCTGTTTGACTGTAGGAGTGCCTCATGTGGTGTTAATGGCCAATGTATCTGTTTGACTGTAGGAGTGCCTCATGTGGTGTTAATGGCCAATGTATCTGTTTGACTGTAGGAGTGCCTCATGTGGTGTTAATGGCCAATGTATCTGTTTGACTGTAGGAGTGCCTCATGTGGTGTTAATGGCCAATGTATCTGTTTGACTGTAGGAGTGCCTCATGTGGTGTTAATGGCCAATGTATCTGTTTGACTGTAGGAGTGCCTCATGTGGTGTTAATGGCCAATGTATCTGTTTGACTGTAGGAGTGCCTCATGTGGTGTTAATGGCCAATGTATCTGTTTGACTGTAGGAGTGCCTCATGTGGTGTTAATGGCCAATGTATCTGTTTGACTGTAGGAGTGCCTCATGTGGTGTTAATGGCCAATGTATCTGTTTGACTGTAGGAGTGCCTCATGTGGTGTTAATGGCCAATGTATCTGTTTGACTGTAGGAGTGCCTCATGTGGTGTTAATGGCCAATGTATCTGTTTGACTGTAGGAGTGCCTTATGTGGTGTTAATGGCCAATGTATCTGTTTGCCTGTAGGAGTGACTAATTCCTTATGTGGTGTTAATGGCCAATGTATCTGTTTGACTGTAGGAGTGACTAATTCCTTATGTGGTGTTAATGGCCAATGTATCTGTTTGACTGTAGGAGTGACTAATTCCTTATGTGGTGTTAATGGCCAATGTATCTGTTTGACTGTAGGAGTGACTAATTCCTTATGTGGTGTTAATGGCCAATGTATCTGTTTGACTGTAGGAGTGACTAATTCCTTATGTGGTGTTAATGGCCAATGTATCTGTTTGACTGTAGGAGTGACTAATTCCTTATGTGGTGTTAATGGCCAATGTATCTGTTTGACTGTAGGAGTGACTAATTCCTTATGTGGTGTTAATGGCCAATGTATCTGTTTGACTGTAGGAGTGACTAATTCCTTATGTGGTGTTAATGGCCAATGTATCTGTTTGACTGTAGGAGTGACTAATTCCTTATGTGGTGTTAATGGCCAATGTATCTGTTTGACTGTAGGAGTGACTAATTCCTTATGTGGTGTTAATGGCCAATGTATCTGTTTGGCTGTAGGAGTGACTAATTCCTTATGTGGTGTTAATGGCCAATGTATCTGTTTGACTGTAGGAGTGACTAATTCCTTATGTGGTGTTAATGGCCAATGTATCTGTTTGACTGTAGGAGTGACTAATTCCTTATGTGGTGTTAATGGCCAATGTATCTGTTTGACTGTAGGAGTGACTAATTCCTTATGTGGTGTTAATGGCCAATGTATCTGTTTGACTGTAGGAGTGACTAATTCCTTATGTGGTGTTAATGGCCAATGTATCTGTTTGACTGTAGGAGTGACTAATTCCTTATGTGGTGTTAATGGCCAATGTATCTGTTTGACTGTAGGAGTGACTAATTCCTTATGTGGTGTTAATGGCCAATGTATCTGTTTGACTGTAGGAGTGACTAATTCCTTATGTGGTGTTAATGGCCAATGTATCTGTTTGACTGTAGGAGTGACTAATTCCTTATGTGGTGTTAATGGCCAATGTATCTGTTTGACTGTAGGAGTGACTAATTCCTTATGTGGTGTTAATGGCCAATGTATCTGTTCGGCTGTAGGAGTGACTAATTCGTCTATTCTAAAGAAAACGATAAAATCTTATGAGTACTGCGGCAACTAATTTAGCTTCGATATCGTTTTCGCATTAAACAGCAGAGCCATCTTGAAATAACTGGCTTAAACCCCCAGCGGCCTTTTTGCCACTGACCGTTCCAAGGCGGTAGCCCTATTGTCAATCCTTTTGTGTTTGTGTTGTCTTATTTGGCCTTTTATTCATCTTTAAATGTGTTCTTTGTTTCTGTGTGTGTTTGTGGCTGACTGTCGGCCTTGAATGCTGCTTTTCCTGTTCGATTTTTATATCTATATTTGAGAAGTAATTATGGGTCTATCGGCAAACGATACTCTTTGATTTGTGTTTTTGAACTTTTTAAACCGTCTAGAAATTTATTTATCGGAAAGAGTTTGTTTACGTCTTCCATCTTGTTTGTCGTGCAATTAAAGCTAATTGCTGCAACATATAAACTAGCAGTTCTATATGCAAGAACTTGACTAGAGAGACGATACAGTTAATTATATGACATTTTAGGGCACCAAACAAAGATTGTAAGCATCATTAGTATTTTGAGATATTGAAAAGCTTAACAGTCGGTGAGCCTCGTCGTGCAAATTAGGATAGAAATTCCCGCGGTAGACACATTGGATAAATTAAGACGTCTGGAGCTATAGTGAAATGAATCTCAAATTTAGACGCATAGACACCATAAGAAGTTGCTCGGGGTACATCCCTATCTCAAGGGGGATAATTAACAATATCAAAATTAAAATCATCTCTCTTGTCAAATGGCTGTTGACCATGCAAGACTCTTATTCTAAGTACATGCCATCTGAGGTAATGCCCCGTGGCATTATATGCACCCATTTTCAATAGTTGTTAATTGAATTGAATTGGATTTTATAGTCGCACCAACAGCTAAGGTCATATGGCGACTTTCCAGCTTCCACTTTCCACAAATTTTCGTGCACGGGCGGGCACCTGGGTAGAACCAGAGGCCTCTATAGCCCAGTGGTAGAGCACTGGGCCCACAAGCGGAAGGTCGTGGGTTCAAACCCCGCCGGATGCTGGTCTCTCCATTATCATCTTTCATTTATTCATTGCTTATCATTCATTACCAGTCGGCAAAAATCCACCTTCTCGGCCCTCAAATTTGCTTCATGAGTAGTTAGTACCTCACTGCTGACTTGTGACGATGTTAGGCCGACGTTCACTGAAAGAAGGGAAGCTGTAGACAGAAATTCTTGGTTCTTCGTATGGCGCGTCTAAAGTATGCAGTGGCCAGTAGCCTAGTAGTGGCATAGTAGCTTGAATGGAGTACCATTGAGTACTAGGGGGAGGCTGTTTCACAGCAATAGACAATATCAGAAGACATATCAGCAATGTCCCAGAAACAGTACAATCCGAAGGAAAAAAGAGAAAAATCAGGTGAACTGCGGGTGAACAGCGAGAGTCGTCGCAGAAACGGAATATACAGCGAGGCTTCAGCAGAAAGTATGTCAGAACAGATCACCATCTAGTAGGAGGGACAACAGCAGAGCTGGCGGAAGATGGAGTGAGGGGAGGCGAAAGAAAGGAGCAGATAAAAGGGGTTGAGAAGGTGGGCCAAAAAAAAAAAAAAAAAAAAAAAAAAGGAACCACAGACGTTCCGCAAGCCAGCTGGATAGCTTCCTCACATAAAGATTCCTAGGCCCCTAAGGGATCGAACCTACAGCGGTGAGGGGCAAGTGATTGCAAGTCAGAGACTCTACAATAGTTGTTAAATATCACACACAATTGTTATATCCGCTCAGTTAAGAGTCTAAGGCATGTTATTTCAAATCAGTATATTAGCAACTTTTATCACATAACCTGTGGTGTGGGAGTGTAATAACACCATTCAATATTTTCGATATTCCACTTGTGGTATAACATAACGTTATTGACGTCATGGAAGTCACGTTAATGTACGTTTTCTGACGTAATGTGAAGTTATAAGTTATGTAAAAAAAAATAATCTGACATTCGTTCTCATTCATTATTGAATTTATTAAACTCGTTAGCAAAAATGATATAATGCTCGGCAAGAGCCTCGCATAATATCATTTTGCCTCGTTTAATAAATTCAATAATGAATGAGTACTCATGTAAGATCCTCTATTTATTGCACCTCGCACAAAATCCTAGAAATTTCATTGGATTAGAGCGGTCACATGGTGATCTATTATTTTTATTGCACCTCGCACAAAATCCTAGGAATTTCATTGGATTAGAGCGGTCACATGGTAGTATTCTATAGTCGGTCAGTAGATTTCATAGAGGGTCACTAAAACAATATGGACTATAATTTTGATTCAAAGTTTAAACCATATGCAAATAGTTCTTTAAATCGTTAGTAACAAACATAATAAGTAAATTTAATAATGTTTTTAAACTGTACCGGTCGTGACGTCAACGACATGACGTCAAATTGCGCGAACGTCTCAATGACGTTGATGCTCCATTATAATGAGTTAAATATCGGCGTTTGCCTTAAATGTGTTCGATGCAATAAATCAATAATAGTGGGTTAGTAGATTTTATATAGGGTCACTGAAACAATATGGACTACAATTCCGATTTAAAGTTTAAATCATTTGCAAATAGTTATTTAAGGCGTTAGTAACAAACATAATAAGTAAATTAATAATGCTTTAAACTGTACCGGTCGTGACGACAACGTCAAAACGTCAAATTACGCGATCGTCTCACACCACAATTAATTTTCCATAAGGTCCCATTGTAATTCTTGGCTTAGAGATAAACAAAATTTACAACATGTATTTATGCTTAAATTCTTCATTGATCCAATATGTGCAATTTAAAACACCATTAACAAATATTTACCAGATTGAACATTTTTTAAATTCATGTTTGCGTGACACCTATCAAAATTTAGAAAAAAAATACAACCCCGTGGTGATTAGACCCATGATGTGTAAAATGAGGCAGAATTAGCTAGAAATCTTATATCAACATGCATTTTTCCGTGATTTCTTCTTAAAATGCTGTAGATTTAAAACCTGGTAAAGATAAATCAATGTATCCTGTAAAATGCAGAAAAGCGGACTTGTTTTTTTAATCTACCTCCTTCATCTGTAGGGCATGAGTATGCAAGGGAGTAAATAGTGGTGTGGGTCCTCAATGACGTTGACGCTCCATTAAAATGGGTTAATCGGTGTTTGCCTTTAAAAAGGTGCTCGATGCAATAAACCAGTAAAATTGGGTAACATCAATGACATATTTTGTTACCAGTTATTGGGTTTGTTGCTGACCCCCTACAGAAATATGTGGGGACAGTCATATATATAGGGGTACTAGGCTATTGCCTCGCCCCTTATAAATCTTACTGACCCCACATATTTCTGTAGGGGGTCAGTAACACACCCAATAATAATAATATACAATACTTCCGCATCACTTTCAACGCGTACAATTCATCTCAGATGATTAGATGTAAATTAAAGATATTTTCGTAATTTATCATTCTATCACAATCGTCATCAGTATTAATGTGAAACGATCAGGAAATGAAATCTCTGCAACATTAGTATTTGCAATCACATTAGCATATGCATCCTGTTTTGTCTCAAAGGACATTTATGTATAACGTAATAGCAAAGGCTTCGCGTATGCTAGTTATAAACACTCTTTTTGAAACAAGGTGCCCGATAGAGTGGTAAGATACGGTCATTTTGCCATATATAATATATTTTGCCATATATAATAAACACAGGATTGTATTCTAATATGATTCTTATAAAAAGTAGCCACATATGATTCTCATATAAAACCAACCATATGATGTTTATATAATATGGGTTTCGTGTAATTTTCGTATGAGAATAAATCCATAAAAGCTTCATTTATAAAACACACACTTGTATGATTCTCATGAAAAATATTTTTTCAAATTGTATATGATTTTCATATGATACTTATATGATTCTTATATGAAAGGTTTTATATCAGAAACATGTACTGCTCCTTTCATATAAGTATCATATAACGGACATCATATCCGAATCATATAAGAACCATTTGATTCTTATATGTGGCAATATTGGTAGTGTATGTTTTAATTGTTATCGACAGGAACGATATATGCATGAACCAAGCGCTAATATGTGTATGGACTCAAATCAAGTGCATTGATGAGAGAGATATGTGTATAAAGAGTCAATTCAAGTACTATTTAATTATACCAGACAGATAGACACATGAACCCGATTCAAGAACAATTAATGCGCGATAGGTATGTACACTCAATTCAAGAACAATTTACATGTACCATAAACACGCGGTATATATTTAGGTCGGTTCAAGTAACATATTCGCGATAGATGCACGGCCTCGAGTCAAGAACTATACACTCGCGATAGCTGCATGGCCTCGAGTAAAGAACCATACACTCGCGATAGCTGCATGGCCTCTAGTCAAGTACCATGAACACGCGATAGATGTATGGACTGGATTGAGTTGAACACGCTGCTGATATTTATCAGAGCTCCTCTGTATGTTTCTGTGTATTCGAGCGCCTTAACATCGCCTCTGTATACCATGCACGTAACAGCGATGTTATACTGGGTGTTTGCCGCTAGATAAACCCCTTTGGTTAGAGTGATCGGTCCCTCGGGTCCAACCGCCTCAATGCTTGGTGTTTCATACGATTTATCTTTCATATTTGTTACAGTTACTTTGATATTTTGGGCATATTGCGATGGACTGTAGAACAGTGTCAGTTTCCTTAGTCGTAATGGTTTGTCAGAAACTAGAAGAATTTGGCAGGCTCCAGTCAAACACTTTTTAATATTTTCCTGACTTGAGAGTGAAAGCTTCAGTTCAAATATACTGCCTGGTCGAGGTTTTGCGTCAAATTTACCCACGTGTTCAACATGCTCCTCATCCGCATCCGGTTTCGTCTTGACGTCGTGTGCTTGTAAAGTTCGACTTGCTCATTGTTTGTTAGTATGTCTGCTTCTACGACAGTCGTTGTGAAATCTGCCACAGGGATTATGGGAAAACGAATTCTAAACAAAGCTTCACCGAGCCATGCTCTTTGATTGGTTGGCGTTGATTCAAACCCCTTCTTCTCACAATGATAAGCCGACCATTTCATAGCAGCTTTAAAAACATCAAGTTCTTCTTCAACTCCAAGACAACCTGCGCTTAGAATGTCGTTTAAAGCCAATGGCGTCAATTTCAAAAAGTCGTCTGTTTGAAAAATTTCGTTTGCGTTCATACATATAAAATCTAAACATTTCCCTTGCAGAATGTCCATGTCGTAAAATGACGCCTGGTTGTACATTGAGCACGCGTTATTGATGTCCACCGCAGATTGGAGGAAGTTCTCGCATTCAATAATAAGGTTATCCAGTTTGTACTTCTTGGCAGCGTAAAGCACGTGTAAAACGGTGTTTCCGTCGAATTCCACTGCATCCGTGTACATATAGCTGCAGTTAAATATAGAAAAGCATATAAGAGACAAATGTCATTGAGTGTGTTTAATATTGTTTTTCAGATTTGATCATACTTTAGTAAATTATGATACAAATTATCGCGCTGCTTTTACTTTTCAATAGCGTTGCTTACTCACAATATGAAATTATAATGAGTCCACACTCCGTTAAATGCAATTTTCATAGTATGATCGATAGGCGTAATTAAAAAAAATACAGCTGAAATAAATATGTTATTGAAGGTGTGGAGGTCATTTATCAGGAATTGTGACGCTTCTGTAGTAGTAGTAGTAGTAGTAGTAGTAGTAGAAGTTGTAGTAGTAGTAGTAGTTGTTGTAATAGTAGTAGTAGTAGTAGTTGTAGTAG
>JAWPHD010015119.1:0-57124 GCA_037043455.1 Cyrtodaria siliqua | reverse complement strand
ATGAATCTTGGTTAAGACCAAGTACATGTTGCACCAGTCATTTTGGTAAAGGTTCCAATTCAATATCACTTACAGTTTTTGAGAAGTAGTCGCAACAAAGTTGCATTTTTAAAATCTATTTTTAGCAGTGGTGGCCATCTTGAATTTCCTATCAACCTGAATTTTTGCTAGGATCAATTAGACATCAAGAGCAACATTCCTGTCAAGTTTCATGAAATTCCAACAAGTTGTTTCAGAGGAGTAGTCGCCACAAGCTTTTCCTAAGTAAACAAAGATGGCCACTGGCAGCCATGTTTGACATCCAATCAAGATGAACTTTGGTTAGCACCAACAACATGACGTGCCAGTCATTTTGGTAAAGGTTCCAAATCAATATCACTTATGTTTTTGAGAAGTAGTCGCCACAACATCGCATTTTTAAAATCTATTTTTTTCTAGGATCAATTAGACAGCAAGAGTAACATTCCTGTCAAGTTTCATGAAAATCCATCAAGTAGTTTCAGAGGAATAGTCGTCACAAAAGAAGTTTACGGATGGACGCCACACCATGGCATAAGCTCTGCTGATCTTTGATCAGTCAAGCTAAAAAGAAATAATTTAGGATATGAATATACCACAATACATGTTTTTCCATAATAATACCATAATAATACTTCTTAAATAAATGGGGAATATCGTTAGGTAAAAGTAAAAATAAATTAATTTTGTTGTTCCTTTTAGATGATAAAAGAGAACTTAACTGGGTCAATAATACGTCCGTCAGAAGTCAAATTATTATGTCCATAAGGATTGTATTACTGCACTCGGACAAAAAGAAAAGACTTTTAAATGGAATCATTGAATATCCTGCTCATTTCTGTAGTTTAGGACTTTTCAAGATCTCTGCAAAGTTACTTTATTGTCTGAATCACCTAGTACAAATTACAGTCAAACTTCGGTAACTCGAAGTCACGGGGCCATAGGAGTATGATAATGTTCGAGAAATTCATAAAATAAGTCCACGTAAATGAAATCTTTCATCTATTTATTATCCCTAATCGCACATAATTTTGACACCTCTATTTTCATGCCTCAATTGAACTTGTGCATCGTGTAAAATCAATGGACGATGTCGCCTGGCAACGGATCACACCTTCCAGCTTCTGGTGGCTATTATCACACAAACGGATCTCTGGACCGTAAAAAGACGTTGAGTTTGGAGTGGTATTCAAGAAACAATATTCGAACGACCAAGGTAAATAACATTGAATTATACTGGACTTGTGCCGGAACCACAGTATGCGCTCGGGTTACAGATGATATACGAGGAATCCATGTTCGAGTTACCGAAGTTTGACTGTATTGCCATGTTGTCAAGTATAGTGTAGATCAATACACTGCTATCAATATTGACAACACAGCCAATTGGCGTTGGTGTTTAAGTTATATATGATGGTCTTTTTTTAGTGGTGGAGACAGACCACTCATTTATTCCTGTATTCCTCGGTAGAACCAGTAGTGTATACCTCAGCAATGAGAGGCGAAAAGGTTTCTAACTCAAGACTCTTAAACCTCTAGACCATGTAGTAAATATTAGAGATAATAAAACTCACGTTAACAAATAACCTTCTGACAAAAAATTTATATTCTTACCTCCAAATTCTCCTTTGCCGATAGATTCACCTAGTTTTATATCCTCAATGTTTATGGTCCACCCCCCTGTGGTAAACTCCTCTGCAGAAACGGAGAAGTAACTCTCTCCTTGTTTAGGTAATGGCGTTATAAGCTTGGTACACAGGCCGTCTGCATCATTTGTGTAGTGCTACAACAAGCAAGGTTTGAGTTAGACTTTTTTTATAGGGGTCTACTGTGAACATTTTTTGTATAGGTTTATTTTCGTGAATCAAATCAGTAATGTTTAAGATGCTAATTTGAGCTGAAGAATGATTGAAATCATAAACACAATTTTATGACATTTTAGTGGTAAATGAAAATATCCTACTTCTGAATATCGGTATTTTCGTACAGAAATACATCACAAGACAAAATATGTTTTTTTTACATGGAATTTTTATGTGCATTTCTTTACATGAAATTTTTTTAAGTATTTATACTGATCCAAAAATGAGTTTAATGTATTGGAAACCCCAAAGTTTAGGCATACTGATCATTTGTTTTTATCCAAACATTTTAAAGATGAACTGGAGTTATTAGGGATAAGTAAATGTCTATTGCTCCAGCAAGACAGATTTGACATGTGAACTTAAATTATTTATTATTTGCCTGTAACATATAAACTTCTTTACATATTTTCCAAACTAAGAAACTTCTTTACATATTTTCCAAACTAAGATGTATCTGTGTAATATGCGGCACGCATCCATCCGTATTTTCAGCGTTGTTTTACGTCACGCAATGTCTGCAAAAACAGCCACCGTATTTCAACTGACTAAACCCTAAATACCTAAGTAGGACACACACATGCATAATGCCCCTCAAGAGGATATCATGCCGATCTAGTCATATTTTGTAACTATCGTATATTTTCTGACAGTTCAATGTTTTTCTTTCAAAATTGCTCGTTCGTTTGAAATCTTGTTCCGTATTTTGAATATCCTTCTCCTCATGAGTTTTATGCATGCATGTGTGGCATTTAAAGTTGTCAACTGAAATACTGCGCTTGTTTATATAGGCATTGCGTGATATCTACAGAAACCTCGCCGAAAAGTGTGGATGGAGTCGCCCTGCTTACTCTATCTTCTTTATGAAGAGGTCACGTCATAGCTCTGTAGTAGGTACATAATATAAAAAAGTAAGAGCTCACAGCTACCTCTAAAAAAATAACTGTTCCCTTGGCATATTATTATGCATTATTAACATACCATTTAAACTGAAATGCCAAACAACATCTGGTTGAAACAATTCCCACATGTAGTAATTAAAATGTTTATCCAAACTAAGGATGGCCCACCCCGACCCTCACAAACCTATTGCGGGGTTAATAAATGGATCACCATTAATCTGGTGATTGAAATTAAAAAAAAAAAAATTAAAAAAAAAGTTTATCTATTTACTCTTAGAGTTGTCTTTAATTAAAAGCAAATCAGAAAATCCCATCCATACCAACCGACACATTTATAGAGAAACTACATCTGATGACAACACAGCAGGTTTGTAATTAGGTTATTATAGACATGGCTATTTTGCTAATTGACAAACTGAATTACGTTTATTTCATTCCAATGTTTCAATATATCACGGAATTATCTTAAAGGGACTGGAGGCGATTTGGGTATCTTTCTATGAACCAGTTTTATTTACTTACCAATTATTTGGTATTAAATATTGCACAAAGCATTATTAACTGTAACTATGAATCAACTTTCAAAATTGTCTTTTAAATTTTGCAATCTGGTGTTCGTTTAATTCAATTACAAGAAATGCCCACTAAAAATCGATTTTTACTTATTGACCTTTGAGGTACAGACCTGATTTTGTGTGTGCGATACACATTCTCGCTGTTATTAACATCTGAGTAAAGTTTTATGGATTCCCTTCATCAGGTTTATTACTTTCAGTTATAGCGGAGACACCAAATTTGACCTTTGATCTACAAATGTGACCTTGACCTTTGAGGTACGGTCCTGATTTTGTGTGTGCGATACACCTTCTCGCTGTTATTAACATCTGAGTAAAGTTTTATGGATTCCCTTCATCAGGTTAATTACTTTGTTATAGTGGAGACACCAAATTTGACCTTTGATCTACAAATGTGACCTTGACCTTTGAGGTACGGACCTGATTTTTGCACGTAACACATCTTCTCTTTGTGATTAACATTTGTGTGAAGTATCATGAAATTCCCTTCAGCACTTTCGAAGTTATGGCAGTGACACAAGTGTTTTGGACAGACGAATGAACACCGGTTACCGGCTTGAACCACATTGTGAAGTTTTGAACAGACATTCTAGTTTTAGATCGCCTCCAGACCCTTTAAGCCTCAATATATCTTGTGGTCCTGCTGTAATTATTTTAACTTCTTTACACAGATCTACATACAACAGAAATATGATCAAACTTTGTATACAGTAGTTTAGAGAAGTTACTATTATGTTAATATCGTTTGATAACTTAAATGCATGCATAACCCTTTTATATTTGGAATTCCCCATGTAGTTGCCGCAGTGGAATACAACCACTGCAAATCCCGCTAGAGGCAGAGGGGTAGGAGGAACCCTCCTTCATGTTCATTGTCATTTTTTTATCATGCTCATTCAAGGTTTTCTTCATGAAACGTGGCTCCATCGAAAAATGGAGCGTCTACAATAGAATCTGCAGTTCTGCACTTCAGAAGGTTCTAGGCCCATTCTCCATAGTTTATTTAGATGTAAATGGAGGATGAGCCTGGCAAGTTCATCCCTGTTTGGAGCCATATAACCTTTCTTGTGTTGGTGGGCCGTAAAATCCCAATTCAATCCAATTATATTTGAAATATAACATGCAAGAATAAAAAACTATTAAGGTACCATAGGTGATTTTGAAGGTTACCGCTGCCACCTTTTGGTAATAATGGATGCTCCAGTTAGTGTATACTCAGACATAAACTAAGTAATTTGCTATGAAAAAAAAGGAAAGCAAAAAGGCTCTCAATTTTGAACTAAGTAATTTGCTATAAAAAAAAAAAGAAAAAAGAAAAAGAAAAAAGGCTCTCGATTCTGAAGGAAAGCCCACTACTTTACTCAAACATTAGCCTTATTTTCACAAATGTAGTTACCTGTCTGAGCAGCCAAAGAGGTCGACAAATCAAAATTCAGAAGGAACCTTAAATATTCAATGTGGTGCCACGTAGCCCAGTGTGAGATTAAAACCAATACAAAACTGTTATTAAATGTCAGACTATCGCTTGTGACTTTTTGTTGTTGATTATTTTGTACTGTAGAAAAGCAGAAATGTTTCTACAATAAAATTAAACAACTGGACAATGGATTTTATCTACTGTAACACCAGTTCCAACTAAAGTGCACATACTCAGTTTCCAAGAAATAGGTCAAGATAGTTTCCGTACAGATATCACTAACAGTTGTGATATTTTAGGTGTCGAATATGCATTCATACTTCTTCGACTTGGTATGTATGGTAAATCAAGCATCAAGAGGTCTAGTCCCTTCAAGACAGACCACAGATCCTTAAAACCTTTAGTAAGTAATAGTAAAACAAAATCAGTATATCTATTAAAACATGCACTGCATGCACTGAACCGCACAATGACATAAAAGAAAGCAGAGCTAGAATAGACAAGCACTTGGTAGAATTTTTCTTTTCCTTTGATTATCATAAATGCTGATTATATTATAACTAGTATTGACTGAGTACAATGGTGCTAGTATATTACTTAAATGATATCTACATGCATACTTAATTAACAAGAGGTCAATGACCTTGAAGCTCTACTGATTGATTTTGATTTCAGGAAGTAGTCGCTACAGACTTGTTTTTTGAAAATCTATTTTTAACCGTGGCGGCCATCTTGAATTTCAGGCCGACCTGAAATTTTGCTAAGATCAATAAGACATTAAGAGCAACATTCCTGTAAAGTTTCATGAAAATCCGTCAGGTAGTTTCAAAGAAGTAGTCGCTACAAGTTTTCATTATATAACTCTATGTAAACAAAGCAGCCATGTTTAAGGTCAAATCAAAACGATCATGTCATACTGATCATTTTAGAAAAAGTCCCATATCAATATCTCTTATTGTTTTGAAGAAGTAGTCGCTACAAATTTATTTATTTTAAATCTATTTTTAGCTGTGGCGGCCATCTTGAATTTCCGGCCGACCTGAAATTTTTCTAGGATCAACTAGACATCAAGAGCAACATTCCTGTGAAGTTTCATGAACATCCGTCAAGTAGTTTCAGAGGAGTAGTCGCTACAAGTTTTTACTATATAACTCTATGTAACCAAAGATGGCCACTGGCAGCCATGTTTAACGTCGAATCAAAATAATTTTCCACAAGGATCTACATCATGTCATGCTGATCATTTTAGAAAAAGTCCCATATCAATATCACTTATAGTTTTCAAGAAGTAGTCGCTACAAACTTATTTTTTAAAAATCTATTTTTAGCTGTGACGGCCATCTTGAATTTCCGGCCGACCTGAAATTTTTCTAGGATCAATTAGACATCAAGAGCAACATTCCTGTAAAGTTTCATGACAATCCGCCAAGTAGTTTCAGAGGAGTAGTCGCTACAAGTTTTTACTATATAACTCTATGTAAACAAAGATGGCCGCTGGCAGCCATGTTTAACGTTGAATCAAAACGATTTTTGACTAGGATCAACATCATGTAATGCTGATCATTTTAGAAAAAGTCCCATATCAATATCACTTATAGTTTTCAAGAAGTAGTCGCTACAAACTTATTTTTTAAAAATCTATTTTTAGCTGTGACGGCCATCTTGAATTTCTGGCCGACCTGAAATTTTTCTAGGATCAATTAGACATCAAGAGCAACATTCCTGTAAAGTTTCATGACAATCCGCCAAGTAGTTTCAGAGAAGTAGTCGCTACAAGTTTTTACTATATAACTCTATGTAAACAAAGATGGCCGCTGGCAGCCATGTTTAACGTTGAATCAAAACGATTTTTGACTAGGATCAACATCATGTCATGCTGATCATTTTAGAAAAAGTCCCATATCAATATCACTTATAGTTTTCAAGAAGAAGTCGCTACAAACTTGTATTTTAAAACTCTATTTTTAGCTTTGGCGGCCATCTTGGATTTCACATCAACATGAATTTTTGCTAGGATCAACTAGACTTTATGGCCAACATTTCTGTAAAGTTTCATGAATATCCATCCAGTAGTTTCAGCTGTGAAGTCGCTACAAATAAAAGTTTACGGACAGACAGACGGACAGACGGACAGACGGACGGACGGACGGACGGACGACGGACACCGCACCACGGCATAAGCTCCGCTGATCTCTGATCAGTTGAGCTAAAAATGTAAATTTTGTAATTTGTACATTATTAGCAATTTGGAAAATAGTCAAAAACTATGGCCCTGAAGAGCAATGGACGATGGCCGAAGCACATTTGCACAATGTCAAAGGTTGTTGACAATAGTGCTTCAAGTCAACCACAGCACCGAGACGCAATATTTCTTACTGTCCTGCTACTAGCAATGTTACACTAGAGGGAAACAATCAGAAACTAAGACACCGGTAACAGTCAAACTTATTGGGCCATTCCTAGTGACAAGGAAGTCCTGAGAAATAGCAGGAAGTATGAAATTCCAATTTACATTACAGGTTTAGGTAGAAGTAACTGATATTTTTTCTGCACAGTTTACAAAAATTAATCTCAAACTGTTTTAATACTTTGCTGCTTTTTTAATAAATTGATCCATAAGATAATTTTCTGATCCTGATTTTTCAAAAAAAAAGCTAGAAATGTGTCCATGGGACACGAATGCCCCCACCGAAAACTATCAGTTTAAATCGTAAAAGGGGTCATAACTCTGGTAATGACGCCGAAACGCTATGCATATCTTGACATCATAGTTAAGCATCCTGTAAAATTTCGAACCAATTGGCTCAAAAGTGTGGGAGGAGATAGATATTTTCAGGTAAAATTTGCCGAAAAAGGGGCCATAACTCCGGTAATACTGGGTTGATTTTGAAGCAAACACGATATACACATCTTGACATCATAGGTAAGGATCCTGTAAAATTTCAAAATGAATCGGCAGAAAAGTGCGGGAGGAGATAGACACACAAGATATTTTCACATAAAATTGCCGAAAAAGGGGCCATATCTCTGGTAATACTGGGTCAATTTCGACTCCGAAACGATATGCACATCTTGAATCATAGGTAGGCAAAGCATCCTGTAAAGTTTCGAAGCAATCCTTTGAAAAGTGTGGGAGGAGATAGACACACAAACTTTTTGGGACGAAGGAAGGACGGACGGACATGGCTAACGCTATATGCCCCCTCACCATTCTGTGGTGGAGGCATAAAAAAAATAAAATCTGTGCGTGTATAATTTGCATAAAGAATACTGGTGATTTAAACCTTTATACCCTATATAATAGGGTGTACCATACACCCTCGTGGTGCAGAATGATTCAATATGTTAGAAAATTAAGGAGTTACAAATGAGTTATGCTACATGCCTTTAGAAGGATTACCGGTATAGGACCGGTATAGGATCGTTGAAAGTTTGTTGGACAATAGCCCTCAGAGCTAAAGTTACATTGTTGTTTGTTTCCAACGTTAAACTAGAACTATCACTTCATTTTTTTTTTGTAAAAGCGGGGTTTACGATAACGTTTCTGTACCTTGTATCTTAAATGTGTCCTATTCTAAGAATTGGATTTCCAAAAAAGTATCTTATGACTCTACACTAAAGGCGTCATTACAGCCATAGCCTTACAAAAACTGTCTCACGATAGTCATCCTATGTTTACAATACATATTAATTACACTCGGATGTTGTTGCTTAATTTTAAACACAGCTGAACAATTTTTGGGAGTTAATGCTTAAACATACTGTATGTTACGCTGAATTACAACAGTGTTACTGAACAAGATGTTCCTTGCACTCAAGATACTAGTAGTAAAACATATTGCGATTAAAAAAACAGCTCAGTGTTAAAATCTCGAAATATTTTCCCGTTTTGTAGCAGGTGACAAGAAAGGGACATGATCAGTATTCCATACAGAACTGGGTATGCCCGAGCGATATCGAGTCCATATCTGATAATTTAATAATGGTTAATGATACAATGGCAATTGTAGTCAATTCAGTGAAATAAGAAAGAGATTTCTTACTTCACTTCACTTCAACAGGGTCTCTACAAACTATGGATATTTGTACAAAGGAAAACAACAACACAATTCTGTAATATATACAGTGGTCCAGAGATATATACAGTGGTCCAGAGATAAATACAGTGGTCCAGAGATATATACAGTGGTCCAGAGATATATACAGTGGTCCAGAGATATATACAGTGGTCCAGAGACGTACTGCAAACACAATTGTTTAGTGAGAGGTCTACGTCACTATGGGAGATGATCGTGTATGTCTGGTGGTTGAAATGTGCCATCTCGTCTTTTCGTTATTTTGTCGCGAAATAACGAGCCCAGAAAGGATATGACGGCCAATGGAGACAGATTATGATAATGATGGCAATAACTATATGTAGTACACATCTTAACCCGCTACATATATGTAATGGACTGTTCTTTCTTTGAATTAAGACCATTCCATTTATATGACAAATGGGTGTTTTGGGGAAAATGACTGATCAGCAGCCAATTACTCGCAGGCTGATCTGGGTTTACAATGGATGCAAAGGCTATTTTAGTCATCCTTAGCAGGCTAAGGGTTAAATATTGTTTTTTCACCACAGGTGATTTTCATATGGGAAAAGCAGCTGAATAAAATATATCAACTTTGGTAATGCAGCCAAGCCATATTAAGATAATGCAAGTGAAAACCCCAATATGATCCGTACCGTGGCAGTGTATGCAAGCATTATGAGGGAATTAAAACTGTACAAACACTTCTGCTGCCAAGCAGTTCACTCAACAATTATATCAATCACTATCAATATGTCCTTTAAATATGTACATGCTAGTATTATAATTTAAGTCACCCATAAGACTGAATAGTTTTGAATTGAAACAAAAAAACCAAAAAAAACAAAAAATCCTTCCAATATTTAAGTTCTAACTTACTGAAAAACCTGGACACGTATTCATAATGCAACTTAATAAGCAGAACATATTACTTTAAAAAAAAATTAAAGTTAAGATGTTAACATATTTTCAAATATCCTTATTAACCTCTCAGTGACACTATAGAGCATCTATATAAAAATAAATGTTTAGGTGTGGGGTTTATTAATCCATAGTATTATTAAAAATATAATGAATTTGTCTTAAAACGATAGGAAAGGATGTTTAAAACATTGATAAATTTTGACTTACGATATTGCTAAGAAGCTTTACGAATACGGACCCTGTATCTTTATTATGTTTTACAGTTTTATAGGAGAAGCCATCAACGTTTTATTATATTAGTATAGTCTATTTTAGCCGTCACTCATAAACAACAACACACAAATATTCTGATTTAAGTCTGTGGTTTATGAATATGAATTTGAATATAGAAATAGGTGAAACCAAAATCTTTTACAATGTCCTTCAAATATTTCCCCCCACTATTTTCCAAATTCCATTCAAAATTATTTGATCAGTCCAATAAAAGATAACAGATACTTTAACCATAAAAGAAACATGGCGTCAAGCATTGAAAGTATCACCATGACTTATTATTCCAATATTATTTAAATCTAACACTATTTGGAGTTTTCAATTTTTCTTCGTTATTCTATCGAAGGTATATTCAGGCCACCTAGCAGGCTCAGATAAAAATAAACGTTTTTATAAAGGTTGTTTTTTTAGCAAATTATAGGTTTTTAGGGTGATTTCTACAAAAATAAATAGTAATTAAAGGCTAAATGTCCATGCTTTTATCAATATTTCATACATAAATACCTTGTTGGACAAACATTACCCACTGTACATTGGTACTTGAATTTTTGTTTAGTTGCAGTCTTCCCTGACCCTTTAGTTCTCACTTCATCTTGAGTCTCAGAAATGCTGCATGCCTACCAGACCAGTATAGGTTCCACTTTGGAAGTACATATTATGGATCCCACAATGGTCTGGCAAAGGCAACAACACTCAGAAAAACTCAAGATGGCATGAAGTAGTATTACATACATAACTGTAAATTCCTAATAGCTTCAATCATCTGATTCTGATTAATTTAATGCAGAATGGATCATTTATTCAGTAACCAAACAATAAAAAAATAAAACAAAAGGTTTCAAAAAAAATTGCAGGCTTTTATTTTATTTTTAAGACAAAATAAAGGTTTTAAAGGATTTCAACAAAATTACAGGTTTTTAAAGGTTTTAAAGGTTCCACTAGGAGGCCTGTATATTATTGTTGTAATATAATCAACACCTTGTTAGGTCTATACCATTAAAAAAAAACACTGGACCCCAGGAAGGCAATTTAATAAACATCTGCGGGTTAACCATATTTTCGGAAATTTGGTTCTTTAAACACAATTTTGCATCAATGGGTGGGCGTTAAATTTCAAAAGTCCCTTCCTGGGGTCCCATGCAGACATATTAATTAATAAACAGATAGGAAACTTCCCTATCTTAACCAATGAAGTAACCAAAATATCACGTGGCACCTTAACTTTTCCTTCTATCTCCTCTCTCAATTATTCACTGATTTTGACAAGAATACATTCAAAAGATTCATAGTGAAAAGCAAAATGGGATTATAATAATTTATGTTTATTTTGAAAATAAATTGTATAAAAAGATGTTTAAGTTAAAAATTTCATCATTTTTCACATCAAGGTTTTGACATAAAGTTTCCGTCAAACTACTTTTTTGCTCAAAATGTAAGAGAAACGAAAATACTACCATTGGAAAGAAAATTAAATCTGTGATGGGATTTGGCATGAATGAAACTTGTATATATAAAACTCTTCATGATATGTGTGTTTAAAGGGAATATAGCGCCACAGCCAAACCATCTTTATAATTGAGAGTTCTGAAAAAAATGAATAAAGATGAAAGAATTATCAAAATCGGATAATAAACAAAGAAGATATGATCATTTGAAGTTTCTGCTGATACGGATATGGAAGCGGCCATTTTGAGAGCTATGACATCACGGTTCTAAATGACCATATATGGAATATTTATAAATATGAAAATTTACTGATTTATAGGGAAAAAATGACAGCAACTGTATGAAAAATATGTAATACTTAATGGCAATAATACTTTATATGACCAGTAAAAACAAGAGGCCCAAGAGGGCCTGTGGACGCTCTACTGGCTAAAACAGCTCTTATAGATTTAGATAGATATAGCTCTCTTCTCCTATAGATTTAACAAAGTAAAATACAATATAACATTTTTCAACAAATCAAGGGCCATAACTCTGTTATCTAATAAGATCTAGCTGTTTTTCGAAATTGTCCAAGATTTCATTGATATACCGCGCTTTGCACAACTAGACATCATACTGAGCCTTCCTGCCAAATTTCGTAGAAATCCAACGAGCCATTTAAGAGGAGTAGCGCGGACAAGAAATTTAAAATAAAAATGTCGAAGGGCCATAACTCCGTCAAAAATAAGCGAACTGGAACAAAAGCGTGATATGCACAACTAGACATCTTACCGATGCTTCCCGCCAAGTTTCATCGAAATTCAACAAGGCATTTAGGATGAGTAGCGCCGACAAGAAATTTTAAAGTAAGTGTCAAGTAATTAAAAAGATAATGAAAAAATAAAAAAAATAAAAATAAAATTCAAATCAATAAAAAAAAAAGAAGTTTTTCAGAATTCCCAATAACAGAGCTTGTTTGGCTGTGTCGCTACCTTCTCTTTAAAGCTGGGAAATAATTTGTGAACTTTTTGCACTGTGCCACGTGAAATTTAGATAATTTTCGTAGTGTCCAATCTATTTGTTATTAGGTCTGTATCCCATGTAAGTTTTAATGGAATAGCCCTTATTCGCAAATATGCAAGATATGTAGAAACAACCATGCCTCAAGTTTTCAAGAATGCTGTGTGTCCCTTTACTATTTTTTTTATATCTTTTGTATGAATGTTCTGCTGAAAAAACATCTAATTTATTTATTTTTCAAAAAATAAAGCATCCCACATCCTTTCCATCGTAAATCAATGCAACCCAGTCAAATATATTTTATTAATTATGCGGTAAAAATTCGACAGATTTCGACAAAACTTGCTTGAGACAAACACTATATGGACACTGAAAGCTGAGATTTGCAAAGCACTGAAAGCTGAGAGTGGCAGGGCACTGGAATTTGGAGCTGGCATTGGAATTTGAGATCGGCACTAACATTTGAGATTGGCACTGAAATTTGAGATTGGCATAGCATTGAAAGCTGAGACTGGCACTGAAATTTGAGATTGGCACTCACATTTGTGAATGGCATTGAAATTTGAGACTGGCACTAAATTTTCAGAATGACACTGAAATCTAATATCAACACTAAAATTTGAGATTGGCAGCGAAAGTGTTTTAAGCAGTGCTAAGGCCTAAAAAAAATAGGTTTGTTTCTGGTTACCCGACCGACCGTATTTGTTTACCCCCGACCCAATTTTTTTTGAGGGTGTGACCAAAATACTACACCTGTACAACAAAAATGTGTATACATGGCAATATGCGTAGAAGATGATATCACGCGGATTACGACAATTCACACTCATCGCGGCGATTTTCTTCCACCGCGGATGTGCCAATGTCACTCAACGCGGTGATGGTAAATTTTATCCACCGCGATTAAAATATGGGGATTCTCGGTCATAATCGCGGCGAAACCCAGTGAGTACTCGCCGGTGTTCCACGGTAATTGAACTGACTTGATGTCCATTGTTTTCATTTTTAATTGCGAAATAATTGTTTTAAAACAAATGTGTTGACTGTAACTTTTCATGTTTTATTTAGCCAAAATCGTTGTTAACGACAGAAACACAATATAAAACCATTATTTCTTAAATCTCTGGAAACAGCAACCAGAAATCGGCGTTTGCCTTTGCACTAATAACAATAAACATTTATAATTTACTGTATTAATCCAGTAAATTTAAATTGTTTATTGTTTTATCTTATATAGTCTGTATAACAAATAATTTACCAAACTTCGTCAATAAGTATGTCCAACATAATCAAAAGATTAATAAAATAAGCGATCTTCTAAGATTGGATAACAATCCTTAACCGCGCTATTTTAAAAAAGCTGCATCGGGGCACCATACTAATTATAAGAATTTCTGTTTCCTGAACAGAAGGCCCTGGTAAACAATAACAAAAACTACCGGGAAAAGTTTTTTATAGGTGACTTTGAAACTTGAATATCTCAGCTTCCGTGATAATTTTAAATATTTTTTTGCATAATTTTTATAAATAGAAAAACCTGAACGTGAGCAACGTGTACTAAAGCGTGTGAGTATTTGTCTGGTACACTGTACGTTTTTGTTTGCGCTTGCAGCCGTCGATGCTATGCATAGTAGACTGTAGTTTCTATTGTCGATTTTTTTACACATTTTTGATGACCTTATAGTTCAATGCGGTAAACTGTCTCAGGTTAAGTCAGGTCAATAATGGGAACATGTATTATTAGATCGGCGAATTTTAAAATACGTCAACTATTATTTTTAAACAATGTTTTGTCTGTTGGAACTCCCCTGCGATTCGCCGCGAACTTAACACCGAGAAACACGGCGATCACTTTCTTCGACATTGCATTTTTCAATCGCAGTGATTTTGACGGTCACAGGGAATGCCGGTGATGTTTGCCGGTGACAATCCGCAGTAAAATCGCCACAATTTTCTTCTATAACTGAAAAACGGTCAGTTATCCGCGTGGTACCATCTGTTAGTTTGTTATTACTCCGAATTATGGACAGCGGATAACATTAAAAAAGAAATTTAAAAAATAATCCCTACCTACCGACCCATCTTTTTTTGAGGACGTAACCAGAAACAAACCTATTTTTTTAGGCCTAAGGTGATTATTGTTGGAGAAAATACCTCAACGAGAGAGGGTAAATTTTCAAAATAACTCTCTTCATCTATTGTCATCTTATTGTTTCTGTAGATGATGCGATAATGCTCCACCTTGGCATTACAACACACGCTTAGCGTATAATCGCCCTTGAAATGAATACTTTCACGGACCAAAAACAAGCCGTTCTCTAGCGACTTCAGTAATTGTTCTGCTTTTAGTCGGTTTTCCATCTTGCCGTGGAACCATCTATAATATAGGTATTGAAAATTTACATGCAGCTATGCGCATCTAACCAGGCTAAACGCCAACTTTTTCAAAACTTGTGAAACGTTTTAAAGAATTGTCATCCTGTGACAGCAGAAGACAATTTCAAGCATCTGTACAAGTGCTCAAAGAATTTGTTTTAAAAACAAGCACAGGGCCTTTTGCTTCTGAAAATGGAAATGATTCTAAATTAAAACGGACAAGCCTGAAACTATTCTAATTAGCCCATATTCTATTACTGCACAGAACTGATCCTAAAACGACATGTACATTTCCATCAGTCCTTTTAAAATAAACACATTCTGCCTTAGAAAAAACTCGGTTAATCAATTTGTATTTGTGTCAAATTGACACCTCACTCTTTTATCTATGTAAACAATGCATAAAAGAAACTGCTGGTTGTAATGTACTTGGATGAAATTTAAATGCTGATTCATCATTCTTCATAGCAAAATGGTAATTTTCTGTAGTTTTAAGTGACTGTCAGGACAACATATTATTAAAAACGTTTCCAACTTTTGAAATATTGAGTCAAACTGCCTACAAATAACAAACACACACACACACACGCATAAATACAGATGCTAAATACAGAAACAGAAATTTCGGAGATTCAATTATACCTCAACAAGTTGTGGTAAATTATCAAAGAAGCTCTCCTCGTCAATGGTTAATTTGTTATTTTTATAAATAATTCTGTAATGCTCCACTTTACTTCCGCAGCACACACTCAAGGTATAGTCCCCGGGAAAGTTAATGCTCTCCCGCACTAGAAATAGGCCGTCTTTTCGAGGAACAAGAAGCAGGTCAGCTTTTTGCCTATCTATTTTGCCATGGAACCATCTAAAATTATAAATTAAATATGCATGCAAAATAAAAACATAAAACGCTACTCATTGTCATGTATTTCTGATCGGAAATGTATCCTCTTTTCTCCCATTGATTGTTATGAGAGAAATAATAAATGGTCATGTGACTGTATTAACGAATCAAATTCGTCCCCAAATGCAAAAGCAGCTATTACGAAAGCATTCAAATTTGTTTAAAGCAGAATTTGAGGTGTTAGTAGTATTTTGACAGAAATACATCTTCAATGACTAGAAATGAAATAAAACGAACAAACAACAGTTTTCTTCACACACGAAAAACTAAATGAAAATGAAGAGTTAGTAAGTGAACACACAGAGCTATTCAAAAGTATAAAGGCTGAAAGAGAAACAAAACAAAATTACTAGTATCAATCTGCAAAATCAAAGTCTACAAAAGATACAGTGAAACTCCAGGCAGATGTTATTTTACGTATTCTATGCACGGATCAACGTTTGGGTCAGGGTAAGGTGATCCGACTTACACTCCATTGCCACGTCTGGATAAACAGGGATTTGAAGGACATTAACATATTACACTATCTTCCAAAATGACTTGCAACAACATGCTTAAACACTACAAATTTGATAATATTTAATGATATGATGTTGCTTTTTTTTTTATTATCATCCCATATTTTTCAAATAGTAATATTCTGTATTTGAGACACTTGATTAATCAGACAATACCAACATTATCCCTCAACATTTCCCATTCAACTTAACAGGAAGATGCATGAAAAATAAATTGCAATTTTAGAGATGTCAAACGGGGCAATGAGACAACACAACTAAACTAACATCACTTATTTTATATGAATTAGTCTTAAAATGTCTGACATAGAAAAATCTAGCAATAGAGACGATGCAACAGCAATCCAACATCCTTGGTTCATAGATTGTATAAAGCACAAATATGCAAGACAGCTAAACTAAACAGGAACACAACAATCCACAATACAAAACACAATGTCAATAGTGAATTTTGCATCACATGACCGCATCAGCCAATCAGATCTAACCATTCAGTCACATGACCATACCTCAACCAATGAATTAAGATTATCAAAGGTGCACTCTCCTCCATCCACCTCAAGCTGGTTTTTAGTGGTCAAGATTCTATAGTGATCTACTCTGTTTTCACAGGAGACTGAAAGCGTGTAGTCTCCGTGAAAATGGACGCTATCTCGAATCAGAAACACACCATCCTCTGTCCCGTGCAGCAGCTCCTCGGCTTCCTTGCGTGAGATAGCACCGTGGTGCCAGCTACAAATGACAGTGTCTTTAATTCTTGACAATTCTTAAAATTATGCTTTACATTAATTAAATTTGCAACACGGTTTTAAACATTCTAGAAGAGTACCTGAAATCTGAAATTTAAATTATCATATAAAAGCAAAGGCATACAGCATTAAAACAAGAGTTCCATGGAATCAAATGTTTAGCCTACCCTGCTCTGAAACACACACAAAATAAATAGAATCATTCTGATTATTTGTTTGTTTGTATAATGTTTACTTCATTTTCATCACATGTAAAGTTATATATGACAGTCGATTCTTTGCGGTGGAGGCAGACCACCCACTTTTCCTGGGTAGAACCAGTACTGTACACCTCCTGCCATCCGTAAGAATGGACACTTCCTCACTTACAAGTCGAGCTCCCAGTGCCAATCCCTTATTACTGACAGTCTATGTCTAAAGGAGAGCAACACATGTCAAGTTGCACTTTCTAGTCCATTTAGTTTGAAAGAAACAGCAAAACCCCTAACTGAATGTTAAATGTTAAGTAGACGGGATTGTTTTTGTAACAAAAACATATGTCTCCCCCCATAATTTATGAATTGAATTGAATTTAATGTTGTTTAACGGCTCATCAACACAGTATAGGTTATTTAGAGCCGCCCCAGAGAGAGGGGAAGGATACATCTACTCTTATTATCATAATTTATGAACCAACCTGGCTGAAACTGCGCTCTGCATGTCGTCTCGATATTGTGAGCAATTGTGCGAAGTTATTTCAAAATCCCTCAAGCGGTTCAACGAGATATGGAGTGGACACGAAATATAGTGCATATGACCTTCGACCTTTAACTTTGACCTTGAACGGACGAGGCTGGAATTAGCGTCTGCATGCCATCTCGATATGGTGAGCATTTGTGCCAAGTTATTTCAAAATCCCTCATCCGATTCAAGAGATATGGAGAGGACACGAATATAGTGCATATGACCTTCGTCCTCTAAGTGTGACCTTGACCTTGAAAGGACGTGGGCTGGAAGTTGCGCTCTGCACATCTTCTCGATATGGTGAATATTTGTGCCAAGTTATTTCAGAATCCCTCAAGCGGTTCAAGAGATATGGAGAAGACACGAAATATAGTGCATATGACCTTCGACCTCTAAGTCAGTGTGGCCTTGACCGAACGGACGTGGTAGGAAGTTGCGCTATGCACGTCGACTCGATATGGTGAACATTTGTGCCAAGTTATTTCAAAATCCCTCTAGCGGTTAAAGAGATATGGAGGAGACATGAAATATAGTGCATGTGACCTTCGAACTCTAAATGTGACCTTTAAAGGACTGGAAGTTGCGCTCTGCACGACCTCTAAATGTGACCTTTAAAGGACTGGAAGTTGCGCTCTGCACGTCGTCTCGATTTGGTGAACATTTGTGGCAAGTTATTTCCAAATCCCTCAAGCAGTTCAAGAAATATGGTGGAGACCAACTTGTGACGGACAGAGATCCAGACAGACAGACATCCAAGCTAAAAACAATATGTCTCCCCAGTATGGGAGGGGGATACATAATGATCTGTAAGACTCAATGTAAAGGTCATTTGTGGAACTGCTATGTGTAATCTTGATGTTTTATCCAACATACAAACATGACCCAAGTTTTGGTTGCATGTAGTTAAAAGAAATAGTTCAACAACTGACAAAGATCATGACTCGTAAGACCCAATCATCAATACATACTGTACCGTCATGAGCAATAACCACCCAACCATCAATATATATACTGTACTGTCACAAGCAATGCCGGACCACCCAAGCATCAATACATACTGTACCTTCACGAGAAATGCAGGACCACCAAATCATCCATACATACTGTACTGTCACGAGCAATGCCGGACCATCCAATCATCCATACATACTGTACTGTCACCAGCAATGCCAGACCACCCAATCATCCATACATACTGTACCGTCACGAGCAATGACGGATCACCCAATCATCCATACATACTGTACCGTCACGAGCAATGCCAGATCACCCAATCATCCATACATACTGTACCGTCACGAGCAATGCCAGATCACCCAATCATCCATACATACTGTACCTTCACGAGCAATGCAGAACCACCAAATCATCCATATATACTGTACCGTCACAAGCAATGCCCGACCACCCAATCATCCATAAATACTGTACTGTCACCAGCAATGCCAGACCACCCAATCATCCATACATACTGTACTGTCACCAGCAATGCCGGACCATCCAATCATTAATACATACTGTACTGTCAACAGCAATAACGGACCACCCAATCATCCATACAAACTGTACTGTCAAGATCAATGCCAGACTACCCCATCATCTGCACCGCAATATTTAGGTAAGGCAAAAAAAGCAAATTGTTTTCTCAAAGCTGCTGACAGAAAAGCTGCACGTCACAAACTTGAGTACATTTTCCACTAATGCGCTGTTATCAAGATATTAAAATACAAAGTATTGTAAAGCTGCTGTGACCTAGGTAAGGAGATTCCAACACTTTGCTATCAAGACAAATACTTGGTTAAATACTTGAGAAGTTATGATCCAAATTCATTGCAGGTTTAAAGGGACACTGTCCGTAAGTAAGCAGATATTGAGCATAACCAAATAACTGTCTGACTTTTATTCATTGAAATGTATACATGAAAACATGAGGATAGACCCTAAGAAGTATGTAGGAATACTTTTGTGAGTTTGAAAAAAAAAGAGTTTTATTAAATTTTATGTAAATAAAGTGGGACCCACAATATTTACCTTTTATGCGTTCACGTGACTTCTATAGCGCACTAGTTTTTCACCATAGTATGTATTGCGTAATATGTATAGCCCGCTTAGCTCAGTCGGGAGGGAGTTCCGACAACTTTACGCTCACGCACACTTATTTTTGCTGCGAGTTTGTACCGCGATTGAATTCCGTTAAACAATCTTGCTTTTAATTAGTAAATATTGAATAATGTTTAGTGTATAATGTTTGCGAACATAATTATTGGGTGTTTTATAAGCTAAAAGTTACGGACAGTGTCCCTTTAAGGTTTATGGAAAGGGGCATAACTCTCTTAAAATTCACTACTGGGTTACACTACACTACTGTAAAGTTTCATGACTATTGGTCAAATACTGTGCCATTTATGGCCTATGACCATAAACTATGACATACGATCCAGTGCACAGGTTATATAATTCAGCTTTATATTTTACAGAGGTGTGCCACAGGTATGTCATTTTCACAAGACTTTTTAACCTGCAACCTAACCTGGGTCAAAGTATAGTTAAAACAGTTGTTCCTTATCAATTAAATAATCCAGTTTCACAGGTTGTGTGACACTCGGGTAAGGGCATTTTATCGCTGGGGCCTCGTTTTATTAAGATTATGCTAGCCAAAGTTTTCTAAAATATATACCAGATATATAAATGAAGCAACTGTCAACAATTTACCATGGCAATACAAGATGAATGACAAAGGAACTCCTACTCATCAGCCCATTGCAGATATCTCATTTCTTTCATTAAACATTTTCAGTCTTTTAACAAAACATTTGCATCAGTAATGAAAGCTTACGGCATGGCATGTAGGGAGACCTCCTTCCGCTTCTGTACATATGTGGCCGGTATCATGCCCTCGTTACCTGCTTTATTCCGGGCTTTGTACCAATTTATATCCTGAAATAAGCAACACGTGTAATCAAAATTGGGAATGGTTCACTACACAATTTCTCGACTAACATTGGGGCCAGGCAGACAACAGGGATTAAATTTAATATTTTTAGCGACTTGCTAAAAAAAAGCAAGTGTGAAGGTTTTCTACTTGCTATTTTAATCAAGGTACTTGCATTAATTATCTAAAACCTCGATTCTTTTTAGAAGGATTCCTATACATGTAAATAATGACATTTTCACACTCAGCTAGGTGCAGGAATTTAATAATAATATATTATACTTACTTATATAAATATGTTCAGTGAATAAAAGTAAACTGAGACCTAGTGGGTTTCTTTTACTACTTGGACAATTTAGCAAGTGCTAATATTTTCAACTTGCAATCTGCAAAAATCTACTTGCATTTAGCAAGTAAATAAGTGTTAAATTTGAACCCTGGACAATTAGCAATAGCTGTGTTATTTTTCCACAGAGTTACCACTGATACTATAACAGCATGTACATTGTAATATATGATATTGCTATGTGTGAACCCCTGGGCTTTAAACTACAAATATATACAATCAAACCCGTATTCAGACAGCAGGAAAAGGAGGAGAACAAGAGGCTCTGCCTGTCGTTGCAGACGCTCGACTTTTGAGCCCTTGTGACGTTATCTATTTAATGGGAAACTAAGGTGAAGGGCATAGTTCTACACATGACTGGAGTACAAATGTCATGTTTCATTGAATTATTTTAAAGGGATTCTGAGATATGATGAACATTTTAAATTAAAAAAAAAAAAGCTGACAAGCTCAAATACAAAGTTTTAACTAAATTGTAAGTATAAACAGGATAAAAATGGCAATAATGTTGTTACAATAAATGCATGAGTTATAGACCCTGGTTCTATGATGCTGTCTCTGTCTAGTAATGCCTAGGACATAGTCACGTGTGAAGTTTCAATCCATTATGTGAAGTAGTTTCCAAAGTTCAAGCTTACATACAATTTTAACTTATAAAAGGTATAAAAGGAGCCATTTTGTTTTAACTGGGGGATGCAGACACGATCAAGTGATGACAATAGCTTTTTTCTTTTTACAGGTGGTATCTTAATAAAGGTGCAAATTCAAAACGATACAATTGGGAACTCTTAACAGAGGTGGTCACTTTTTTCAATGTCATTTCAGGGTTTGAGCTGGGGCTAGAGTTTTTTGAATGTAGAAAACAATCAACTTAATATTTTAATATTTATTTTTTTTCCTTTTTTTTTTCTTCGGTCTCCAAAATTGGAGACCCATTTATTCTCCCCGTCCAGTGATGTATGAGGGGTCGAGGAGGACCATCCCCTCGTACACCTTACAACATTTACATTTATTGTTTTTACAATTTTTTTTATAAAAATAAAATAATTATTAATAATGGCTGGCAAATATGCGAGTTACAAAAAAGTCATGTATGTAGAAAAATGGGATGCTCTGAATTTTAAAAATATCAAGATTACTGTGTGAACCTCTTTAAACAAGAGCATCAAGAATTGCAGGGCAATCCAGTCCCCCACTGGCCCAGACAAGCATTTTCCAGACAATTTCCTATGATGGAGGTCAAAGATCAAGGTCACAATGACCTTATTTTGATACACGACACACCGCTATCCCAAGATGTATTCACATACCAAATTTGGTATATCTAAGTGTTATAGTATTGAAAATACAGTCCGGACAAGCATATTTTCTATGACAGAGGTCACATGTCAAGGTCACAGTGATCTTATTTTGGGACGCGACACACCGCTATCAGAAGATGTATTCACATACCAAGTTTGGTATCTCTAAGTGTTATAGTATTGAAAATACGTTCCAGACAAGCATTTTCTATGACAGAGGTCACAGGTCAAGGTCACAATGACCTTATTTTGGTAAGCGACACACCGTTATCCCAAGATGTATCCACATACTGAGTTTGGTATCTCTAAGTGTTATAGTATTGAAAATACGGTCCGGACAAGCATTTTCTATGACAGAGGTCACAAGTCAAGGTCACAATGACCTTATTTTGGTACACGACACACTGCTATTCCAAGATGTATCCACATACCAAGTTTGGTATCTCTAAGTGTTATAGTATTGAAAATACGGTCCAGACAAGCATTTTCTATGACAGAGGTCACAATGACCTTATTTTGGTATGCGACACATCGTTATCCCAAGATGTATCCACATACCAAGTCTGGTATCTCTAAGTGTTATAGTATTGAAAATACGGTCCGGACAAGCATTTTCTATGACAGAGGTCACAGGTCAAGGTCACAATGACCTTATTTTGGTACGTGACACACCGCTATCCCAAGATGTATCCACATACCAAGTTTGGTATCTCTAAGTGTTATAGTATTGAAAATACGTTCCAGACAAGCATTTTCTATGACAGAGGTCACAGGTCAAGGTCACAATGACCTTATTTTGGTAAGCGACACACCGTTATCCCAAGATGTATCCACATACTGAGTTTGGTATCTCTAAGTGTTATAGTATTGAAAATACGGTCCGGACAAGCATTTTCTATGACAGAGGTCACAAGTCAAGGTCACAATGACCTTATTTTGGTACACGACACACTGCTATTCCAAGATGTATCCACATACCAAGTTTGGTATCTCTAAGTGTTATAGTATTGAAAATACGGTCCAGACAAGCATTTTCTATGACAGAGGTCACAATGACCTTATTTTGGTATGCGACACACCGTTATCCCAAGATGTATCCACATACCAAGTCTGGTATCTCTAAGTGTTATAGTATTGAAAATACGGTCCGGACAAGCATTTTCTATGACAGAGGTCACAGGTCAAGGTCACAATGACCTTATTTTGGTACGTGACACACCGCTATCCCAAGATGTATCCACATACCAAGTTTGGTATCTCTAAGTGTTATAGTATTGAAAATACGGTCCGGACAAGCATTTTCTATGACAGAGGTCACAGGTCAAGGTCACAATGACCTTATTTTGGTATGCGACACACCACTATCCCAAGATGTATTCACATACAAAGTTTGGTATCTCAAAGTCTTATAGTATTGAAAATATGGCCCGCAAAAGCATTTGGAAGGAAGGACGGACAGGGTGCAAACCTATAGTCCCCCCGGGACCGGTGGGGGACTAATAATACTGTTTATAACTACATGTACAAAGCCAGGCTTTTTTTTTTATTACTGTCAATTGGGAATTTGACTGTGATAAACCAAAACATTTTATAAATTTTCAAAATTATTATATTTAAATCCCTGTGATTTGGGGCCAAATAAAAGCCTAGACACAATAAAACTGATACCCCATACATATATTATTTTATAACTATTAAAAAAAATCTCTTAAAAATTCATACAAAATGTCCCATGTCAAACACATTTACAATAATATTAAGTTGCTCGATAACCAGGTTTCATGCTATCTTGAAGGTACTTCACATACACGATAACTTTACCATACCGGGACCTTATCCACCACATTTGTATGGATAAGTTACGTATGAAACAATAATTCACTTCCTGATTCTATCAACACTTTCCTCATTCAAAGTTTATGACTAAACATATGATAAATAGCTGTACCTATGGCATGTACATGGACTGAATCACTGCGTGTTAAAGGACACCACTAATGAATTTCAAATACTTAAAGCCACAGTATGTTTTATTTTCAACTTGAACAGAGATGATACAGACTGTGTCAAGTATAAGTTTATAATATTACTATCTATGCCCCCTTGAGGCGTCAACTGAAATAACTTATTTGAAACACTCTGAGAAAGGTTAATGACATTTTAGCCTTTGTTGACATACACAATACCTGTACTATAAAGAAACTATTTGGCCCTGCACGATACCTGTTTTATGCATAAGAGCAGTGTGTATGGGACACAATATAATAGTATCTATTGAGTCATCTGTAGTAATCTAATATTAGTAATCTATTGACAAGTAGTTATTTATTTGGCATAATTTGCAAAGTTTATTTCTTCTGATTGGACTGCATAATTCCCTTAAGTCATACAGCTTCTGAATACTTCCATTTTACATTTAAATAAGCATGTTCTGTCATTAAGAAGCTCGAGGCTATGAACAAAGTTCACTACTTGCCACCAAGAGAGGATACATAAGCCACTAAAGGGTTATACTTGTATTTTTCTGTAAGGGGCAAACATAATATGGTAGACATTAGGGTTTAGTGTTAGGGTCTGCTAGGGGATGTACAGACCCTGTAATTGAAGCCTGACATGAAATCCTTCATTAACTTTATGGAGTTTTATAAAAAAAAGTGTACCAATCAGTGCTCCAGATAAACTTTCAGCACAATGCGAGTTGCATGAACAAAAACATTATGTATTTATATTTAAAAATACGTATTCTTAAAAACAAGTTTTGGACAAAGCATTAAAGTAGCTACTCCCACCAATAAAAGCCAAATTTTAAAACATACATATACCGGTTTTAACCTACTGACGACAAGGTATATCTACAACTTACATATTTTGAAATCTAAATTCCACAGGCACAATATACATGGCGTGAACCAGCCCGACCAAATCCCAAAACTGGAGCGTTGAATTAAAAGTTACCAACTCATATAATTCATTTTATGCGTATTCAATCACTGGTATTTTAAGAACCCGTGAATAAACCTAATCTTTTAATCGGCACATATACATTATTATATGACCTGAACACCTGGATGTAAAATGTTTACTGCTTAGTCATTACCATAAACAATATTGTGTATTTCCTCTTCTCCTTACATATACGTTCAACATTTTGCTTCTGTCTTCCTTTTTTTAAATGGCATTAATTTGTTTCAAACAGCCGACAAAAAGGCCATTTCTTTTTTCTTGCAAGCATCTACTAGTAAAATGTTGCAGGAGTCATTCAATACCTCAAATTTCAATAAGCATCTATTGAGTATGACTGGGCACACTCTATTTTTCTAAGCTATTATGTGTGTATGCGGGAATTTGGTTCTCAATATTTATTGGCGATTTTTTATATTAATTTAATTTTTAATGCGTTTTTTTTTTTAAAAAAAATATGCATAATTATGCAGATACCCACCTTATCTTTCTTTTTTAGGTTCAAAGTATTAAAAAGTGCCAAGTCATTTTTTTAAAGTAAATTTAAGGTGGGGCACCTTTAAGTTCACTTCCTTCCACAAATTATTTGCCAGAAACATTAGTTTTCGACTTTTCTATCTTCTCGGTGTGAGTATCAGTTAGGCCAAAAAAATAGTTGTGTTTCCTATTGCATGCTGTAAAAAAATAGGATAGGTTGGTAGGCATTTTTTTTTTCTTTTTTTTTTTTAGAGCAAGTTTCTCTGTGATGTCAGTTTACCTCGATATATTGTGATAAATCATTGTTCAGAACAAATTTAAAAAAACATATTTTTTTATTTTTTTTTTCTCCATAAAACGTTTTAGGTTCGGCCCCTTAAAAATAGGATCGATTGGGCCGCCGGAAACACAGGTATTTTTTTTGGCCTTATGGTGTGACCATTTTTCTCACATTTCCTATTTGACAAGCTCAACTATTATAGAATTTTAACAAATGTTACACAATTACTCTTTCTATATATATATTTAAAATAAAAAGAATATACATTTAAAATATTCTTTATAAACTTTAGTTTGCAAAAACTTCCTTCATGCTAAAACAATAATAGATAGATAACCTGTAGCAGTTACAATCAAGTTTAATGTTTAAGGTCTGATAAACTATCACATGATGAAGATAAACTTCCATTTCCCACTGTTTTTCTTGTTCCGCTGAAAATTGTGTCCTTCTTTAAGTTTATTTCTAACTAGAAAAAACAAGAATTTGATTTAGACAGTTACAAGCTGCAAGAGTCAGATTTCAAACAAATCAATATCCAACTGACTTGATTACAAATCAAAATCAAATGAACATATTCTGACATTCTCATTCGAGACAATTTAACAGTTTATACAACCATAAAACCAAAACCAGATCTATTCAACAAGTGTTTGTTTAAATATCAAATTCTTACCATATTTTACACCAAACAGATAACTGGCGATCAAACAGCAACACTTATGTAATTTACCTAACTGATAAAATCTCCACCGATTATCTGATCTGGATAATGATAGGCACTGGTGTGTGTTTAAACAATGGGGCATTCAATAAATACTTACAATTACAGATCTATAATTTACGCATCTTTTTATAAATGGAAATATTAATTATGTTATTATAAAACTTGTTGATAAACAACCATTCCTTTTACTTAATCAAGGACTGATGCTGTTAAGATGTTTATTTTGACGTCAAGAATCTTCACCTTTAAACAACAGGCCATAAACGAGACTGGACTAGTGTTGTGTTGAACAGTTATGCATTTCAAAGTAATCTTTTGGGTCTATATGGGATTGTTGTTAGGGCCCCAATCCCAGTACCAACAGAAAATGAAATATTATTGCCTAATTGCAGTTTTAATAAAAGAAACTGAAAATAAAACAACGGTTATTACAAACTGTATTGAGGAAGTTCCAATTATTGATCATTCTTTGAGACTAAAAGCGTTTGAATGTAACATTTCCAGTCTTCAAGATCAAACATTACCGATTTGCAAGTACAGTCGAACCTCGATAGCTCGAATACCGATGATTCGAATACCATCGGTAATTCGAACACATTTTCCGGTCCCGACACAGCTCCTATATAATTCAATGTAATATAACCTCGATTATTCGAATATTATTTCTTGAATACCCCGGCTCGCTCGAATACTTTTTACGGTCCGAAGATCCATTTTTGTGTGAATTTAAACCTCGCTTAATCGAAGGGGATGATTCGTTGTCATGCGACGTCGGCCGTATTAATTGACGCGTTTGTATTTGTTTGTAACAAGTTCGATCATAGTGCGAAAACAGATAAAGTTGGTTGTTAAAGGTGCGAACATTTATGATTGAAAAGCGATAATAGACAGATAAAATGTATGTTTAGTGAACTTCGATTTCGTTTACTGTTAATTATGAGAAATTAAACACGGTTGATTTTCTAATTAAATAATGTACCGAAACCAGTTTTACCTTGTTCTCATTATTCGGACTTCCGGAATGTATGTTGAAATCTATTAGCGTAATATTTCTTTAAATAAATGATAAAACAAACACATTATTGCAGTTTTTCTTGTATTTTCAGTGTAACAATTACATGTTATATATCCGTTATGAGGTTTAAACAAACATGCATTTACATAAAAAACATACCGAGAACGATACATCACGTACACAAGTAACACTATTTCGGGTGGTACACAAATTCGGATAGATATTTTGTTTTTTACCGTTACCTCGATGCCTCGAAGCCACCGCTAGCTCGAACATATCCCTATGGTCCCGCTGACTTCGAGCTATCGAGGTTCGACTGTAAGTCAGGTACTGGTATATATTGCAGGAAAATACAGAAAATCATCATTTTAACCTATGGTTAATGCACTGAATGACCCTCATGTAAACACTGAGCAAGTAGAGCAGGAAGTAAAAGCAACTGTTTTACCAGGTAATATAAACTCTCTACATAAACACTGTACAAAGTAGGGCGATGTTAATCTGGCAGAAATTAATTACCAAATAAACACCACCTAGTCGGCTCTGGATAAACCATCAATGAATGCAGAATCCAACAGATTCAACACTGTTATACTCCCCAGCTGCCCATTGTAAGATGTGCAAATAAACATTTTATAAATCCAGAAACAGGGATCTAATTTAATATTTTTAGCCATTTTCTAAAAAAAGCAAGTGGTAAGATTTTCTACTTGCTATTTTAAGCGAGGGACATGCGTTAATTCATCATTTAGAGCCTTCCATTCACTGTTTTGCATAACTTGCATTTAGCAAGTAAATAAGTGTTAAATTTGAACCCTGAGATAGTAACACTGGGAAACAATCTTATACAAAAAGATTCTTAAATGAGTGCCTGTTTAATATATTAAACAAACTGGATACAATTACATTACACAAGGCTGTGCCAAGCATCAATTTTATCAATTCATATCAATTTTATCCATATCTTTTCATAAATTCAACATTAAATAGAGCAGGCACAAATGTAAGATTCTATTTATCATGCAACTCCTAAACTGCATCAAAACGTACGTTTTTTTAATTAACTGCCTATGTATGATAACGTCGTATGTTGCTTTGGTTGAAATATAACAATTAGTATTTGTCTTGAAGCAAAACTAATGAAATGAGAGGATTTCTTGATCAATATCAATGCATGATTCCAACAGTCACTAGTTTTATAAAATCCCCAGGAGTTGTTATTATGAATCCTATCATTAAATAACCTTAACATACAGCCCTATACTACAGTGACTGTCACTGATGCCATTGCTCCCACTCCCTGGAGAGTTGGGTATGTGGATGACGTTCATTGATCCTCAGTAATTACACATGAATGGTTCAAACATTGTGTCTCTATGCTATGTCTCCGTTAATTTTTTATCTGTCTTATAAATGAATGTATATTTCTATAGGAACAGTGTTTTTTTATTAATTGTTTGTAGTCAGTCAGTCATATGTTTACATCTTTCCACCAGTTTTGTGTGTGTGAATGATAAAAAGAAAGCAGAGAATGTGATAAAGGACTGTTGAGAATGTGCTAAAGGACAGGAGAGAATGTGCTAAAGGACAGGAGAGAATTTGCTAAATGACAGGAGGGAATGTGCTAAAGGACATGAGAGAATGTGATAAAGGACAGGAGAGAATGTGATAAAGGATAGGAGAGAATGTGATAAAGGACAGCTGAGAATGTGATAAAGGACAGGAGAGAATGTGATAAAGAACATGTGATAAAGGACAGGAGAGAATGTGATAAAGGACTGTTGAGAATGTGATAAAGGACAGGAGAGAATATGATAAAGGACAGGAGAGAATATGATAAAGGACAGGAGAGAATGTGATAAAGGATGGGAGAGAAAGTGATAAAGGACAGGAGAGAATGTCATAAAGGACAGGAGAGATTGTGATAAAGGACAGGAGAGAATATGATAAAGGATGGGAGAGAATGTGATAAAGGACTGGAGAGAATGTGATAAAGGACAGGAGAGAATGTGATAAAGGGCTGTCGAGAGTGTTATAAAGGACAGGACAGAATGTGATAAAGGACTGTCGAGAATGTGATAAAGGACAAGAGAAAATGTGATAAAGGACAGGAGAGAATGTGATAAAGGACAGGAGAGAATGTGATAAAGGACTGTCGAGAATGTGATAAAGGACAGAAAAGAATGTGATAAAAGACAGGAGAGAATGTGATAAAGGACAGGAGAGAATGTGATAAAGGACATGAGAGACTATGATAAAGGATGGGAGAGAATGTGATAAAGGACTGGAGAGAATGTGATAAAGGACTGTTCAGAATGTGATAAAAGGACTGCCGAGAATGTGATAAAGGACAGGAGATAATGTGATAAAGGACAGGAGAGATTGTGATAAAGGACAGGAGAGAATGTGATAAAGGACAAGAGAGAATATGATAAAGGATGGAAGAGAATGTGATAAAGGACTGGAGAGAATGTGATAAAGGACTGTCTAGAATGTGATAAAGGATTGGAGAGAATGTGATAAAGGACTGTCGAAAATGTAATAAAGGACAGGAGAGAATGTGATAAAGGACTGTCAAGAATATGATAAAGGACAGGAGAGAATGTGATAAAGGACAGGACAGAATGTGATAAAGGACACAAGAGAATGTGATAAAGGACAGGAGAGAATATGATAAAGGATAGGAGAGAATGGGATAAAGGACAGGAGAGAATGTGATAAAGGACTGTCGAGAATGTGATAAAGAAAGGAGAGAATGTGATAAAGAAAGGAGAGAATGTGATAAAGGACAGGAGAGAATGTGATAAAGGACAGGAGAGATTATGATAAAGGATGGGAGAGAATGTGATAAAGGACAGGAGAGAATGCGATAAATGACAGGAGAGAATGTGATAAAGGAGGGGAGAGAAAGTGATAAAGGACAGGAAATAATGTGATAAAGGAGAGAATGTGATAAAGGACAGGAGAGAATGTGATAAAGGACTGTCAAGAATGTGATAAAGGACAGGAGAGAATGTGATAATGGACAGGAGATAATGTGATAAGGACTGTCGAGAATGTGATAAAGGACAGAAGAGAATGTGATAAAGGACAGGAGAGAATGTGATAAAGGACAGGAGAGATTGTGATAAAGGACAGGAGAGAATATGATAAAGGATGGGAGAGAATGTGATAAAGGACTGGAGAGAATGTGATAAAGGACTGTTCAGAATGTGATAAAAAGACTGCCGAGAATGTGATAAAGGACAGGAGATAATGTGATAAAGGACTGTCGAGAATGTGATAAAGGACAGGAGCGATTGTGATAAAGGACAGGAGAGAATGTGATAAAGCACAGGAGAGAATATGATAAAGGATGGAAGAGAATGTGATAAAGGACTGGAGAGAATGTAATAAAGGACTGTCCAGAATGTGATAAAGGATTGGAGAGAATGTGATAAAGGACTGTCGAAAATGTAATAAAGGACAGGAGAGAATGTGATAAAGGACTGTCAAGAATATGATAAAGGCAGGAGAGAATGTGATAAAGGACAGGACAGAATGTGATAAAGGACACAAGAGAATGTGATAAAGGACAGGAGAGAATATGATAAAGGATGGGAGAGAATGTGATAAAAGACAGGAGAGAATGTGATAAGGACTGTCGAGAATGTGATAAAGAACAGGAGAGAATGTGATAAAGGACAGGAGAGATTATGATAAAGGATGGGAGAGAATGTGATAAAGGACAGAAGAGAATGTGATAAATGACAGGAGAGAATGTGATAAAGGATGGGAGAGAAAGTGATATAGGACAGGAAATAATGTGATAAAGGAGAGAATGTGATAAAGGACAGGAGAGAATGTGATAAAGGACAGGAGATAATGCGATAAAGGACTGTTGAGAATGTGATAAAGGACAGGAGAGAATGTGATAAAGGACAGGAGATAATGTGATAAAGGACTGTCGAGAATGTGATAAAGGACAGGAGAGATTGTGATAAAGGACAGGAGAGAATGTGATAAAGGACAAGAGAGAATGTGATAAAGGACAGGAGAGAATATGATAAAGGATGAAAGAGAATGTGATAAAGGACTGGAGAGAATGTGATAAAGGACTGTCCAGAATGTGATAAAGGACTGTCCAGAATATGATAAAGGATTGGAGAGAATGTGATAAAGGACTGTCGAAAATGTAATAACGGACAGGAGAGAATGTGATAAAGGACTGTCAAGAATATGATAAAGGACAGGAGAGAATGTGATAAAGGACAGGACAGAATGTGATAAAGGACACAAGAGAATGTGATAAAGGACAGAAGAGAATATGATAAAGGATGGGAGAGAATGTGATAAAGGACAGGAGAGAATGTGATAAAGGACTGTCAAGAATGTGATAAAGGACAGGAGAGATTATGATAAAGGATGGGAGAGAATGTGATAAAGGACAGAAGAGAATGTGATAAATGACAGGAGAGAATGTGATAAAGGATGGCAGTGGGAGAGAAAGTGATAAAGGACAGGAAAGAATGTGATAAAGGAGAGAATGTGATAAAGGACAGGAGAGAATGTGATAAAGGACAGGAGATAATGTGATAAAGGACTGTTGAGAATGTGATAAAGGACAGGAGAGAATGTGATAAAGGACAGGAGAAAATGTCAAAGGACAGGACAGAATGTGATAAAGAACTGTCGAGAATGTGATAAAGGACAGGAGATAATGTGATAAAGGACAGTCGAGAATGTGCTAAAGGACAGTCGAGAATGTGCTAAAGGACAGTCGAGAATGTGATAAAGGACAGGAGAGAATGTGATAAAGGACAGGTGAGAATGTGATAAAGGACAGGAGAGAGTATGATAAAGGATGGGAGAGAATGTGATAAAGGACTGGAGAGAATGTGATAAAGGACTGTTCAGAATGTGATAAAAGGACTGCCGAGAATGCGATAAAGGACAGGAGATAATGTGATAAAGGACTGTCAAGAATGTGATAAAGGACAGGAGAGATTGTGATAAAGGACAGGAGAGAATGTGATAAAGGACAGGAGAGAATATGATAAAGGATAGAAGAGAATGTGATAAAGGACTGCAGAGAATGTGATAAAGGACTGTCCAGAATGTGATAAAGGATTGGAGAGAATGTGATAAAGGACTGTCGAAAATGTAATAAAGGACAGGAGAGAATGTGATAAAGGACAGTCAAGAATATGATATAAAGGACAGGAGAGAATGTGATAAAGGACAGGACAGAATGTGATAAAGGACATGAGAGAATGTGATAAAGGACAGGAGAGAATGTGATAAAGGACAGGAGAGAATGTGATAAAGGACAGGAGAGATTATGTTTAAGGATGGGAGAGAATGTGATAAAGGACAGGAGAGAATGTGATAAATGACTGGAGAGAATGTGATAAAGGATGGGAAATAATGTGATAAAGGACTGGAGAGAATGTGATACAGGATGGGAGAAAATGTGATGAAGGACAGGAGAGAATGTGCAGGACATAATGTGACGAACAACCGGAGATAATGTTATAAAAGACAGGAGAGAATGTGATTAAGGACAGGAGAGAATGTGATAAAGGACAGGAGAGAATGTGATAAAGGACAGGAGAGAATGTGATAAAAGACAGGAGAGAATGTGATAAAGGACAAGCGATAATGTGATAAAGGACAGGAAGGAAAGTAATAAAGGACATGAGACCAATTTAAGCCTGTTCAGTGAAATACAATAAAAACTATGATTATTCTTCAGTGTTCCTTTTAGGAATGGAGGTCCTTATAATCCACAAACCCTACAGCAAGGGGGAATGGGCCCAAATGTCAGCCCCAAAAACGGTCAGAAGAAAACACTGTCCCTGTCGTGAAAAATGCAGCAGTATGACCATTAAATTCAATTAGCCTAAAAATCAAACTGTTTTGATGACATGAATTAGTGTTTGTTTTTTTACTTATCGATGCTGTTTTGAAGTTAACCCATGGTTCATACAGACTTTTCAAACCTAAATTTAGGGCCTTTTTAGGGACATTTTCGCTAAATTTAGGGCCTCAATATTTATAGCATAATTATGCGTTTGACTAAAATTCCTGCTTACTGCTACAGTAAAACCCCTCTAAAGTGACCCCTACAAGAAGAACTCGCGATCGGCACACTAGCACAATCAGCAGTGGTAGTCGAACGAGGAGGTGGGGGAGGAATAGTTAATGTTCCCATGCCTCTTTGCGTGGAATCTAATCGCTGGTTGACTTTGTGCTTTTCACCTTTTTCATGCGAGCGCAAAGCACCTTCTCCCATCTTGCCAAGATCAATCAACTTTTTACAAACTTTACAATACGCCTTGAACTTATCTTCCGCTTTCATTGCCCAGCCATACGTTGAACACCACTTTTGGTTGAATACGCATTTGCCCATGACGAATTGATAACAGCTACACGTGATAAACACGAGCGTAGAGAAAATACCGTCTCCATAGGTAAACTAAACCGCATAATAACGCTCCATTCGGTTGCCTTCGGACGTTTTCCTTAACATAGCTTACTCTAAAAATAGAACGGATAAACCAAAGCCGCATCTATTGATTAATGAACCGCATTCGTTTCGAAACGGAAATATACGGAAACTACCGAAGATACATTACGCAACAATACGGGAAATTCCTGCCGAGTACAAAACATCGAGAATTTCGATACAGCCAGCCAAAATAATGTGCGAAATGAAATTCAGGGCCACCAAAACTAATTTTTAGGGCCGTATAGAGTAAATTTAGGGACTTTTTAGGGCCTGACATGCAATTTAGGGCCTTTTCAAGCAACTCATCAAAATGTAGGGCCTTTTCAAGTCTGTGCGAACCATGTTAACCCCCACCCTCACCACGCACACACATGTATACTTAATCTAGAATCTATAGAACTTTACATTTAACAGGTAAATGACAGAGTCACTGGGCTCTTCATTAGCCATTGCCAGTAACTGTTGCCATAGGCTAACAAACTTACAAATGGAGAAATGTTTGCCAGTTGCTTTAGCCCATTTGGCGAAGGTCATTTTGAACCATACAAATGAATGTCTGACAATGGAGAAAGTCGCTTATCTATTTATTCCGTGGTCATGGCCATGCTTTATTGAAATCCTTGACGGGTTCAAGATGCAAATGTGAGAAGTGCTATACACATGAAAAGCACTCGCCTATCTAGACTTGATTTTACCTAGGCTAAGGATTATGCTAGCAGTGTTCCACAGGCCATTTAAGAGCATATTCCCCCTATCCCTTAATTCTAAAATCTAATTTCCCAATACTCCTTAATTAACACCCTATCCTTTGACATCTCTGCCCTATCTGTAACACACCCTATCCCTTAAACACACCAATACATCTCCAAAATGCAATTATATCTGTCTATAAATAGCTTCTTGTAGGCTATACTTTTAAAAATCCTTTCGTTTACAGTTGAACTATACTTCAAATTGCATCTAAACAAATTGTCATTCCTAAAAGATATTGGTACCTCCCTTGCACAACCACCTCATGACATTCAAATTTAATTTCCCCTATCCCTTAAATAATGTCTGTGGAAGACCCCGGCTAGTAGATGCGTATATCAGGAAGAAAATTGCAAACCAAAAAAGAGGCAGAGAAAATACTCAGAAAAACGCCAAGAATGTAAACAAACCAAGTCATATCAAGATAATACCTTTTATAGTACAAAGATTTGCATCATTTTAGTTACATATAACATAATTACGTTGTAACCTGTTATTCAAAACTGAAAGTAGCCAGTTTGTAATAGGGATGGGTATTGCTGAAAATACTGCATCGCGATATAGTATAGCTACACTGCATTGCGATACGTATCACGATATATATTATTTCAACAATGTGTGTGTAGTATCATGGCAAAGACTTCTAACAAGGTTAGTAGGTTGCATGTATCATGAAGTTAAACCTAGAAACTAGAACACATAAACTTACTTAATTGCACTAACTTATAAGCAACACTAAACGGCCGTATTAAAAGTACCGTTGTCTCGACTTTCACTAGATGTCCATATGACTACCATACCTAACTATTGCCCTATATAGAAACAGCGCGACATGTTTTGAGGCAAGCGCTCTGGGGCCTGCAGAATTATCTATATAGCGATCTAATTGCAAAAGACACACCATTTATGGAATCGCTTAAAGTTAAAAGAATTAAAAAATCCAAATATAAGGGTAAATGATTAATGAATGTAGTTAACTATTTTTCTATCTTTGAAAGCAGGTGACGGTGTTTTAATTATGCGCTCCGGAGTCTGCTTTACTTGATAGCGTTGGCAACTGCTATAAATACACAATTTCACAGTAGAAATTAGAAATGGAACTATTCTGATCTTAAAATAAATAATATATAAACATAAACATTTTGTCACTGACTTTTTGCAACAACAAATCAGTTTTAACTGCCCGATCGCATCCTAATATTACGGACAATACCCAGTGTATCGGTACAGGCAGAGCATATTATCAGGGCTTTTTTACCTTATATAACAGAGGACTGTAAAGGGCCTCTTCCCAACAGAAAATTGGACTGTTTTTTCCCAACTTTGGCAGAAATATTTCCCAATCGGAAAATAGCAGTCTCTCAGAATTTGAGAAAAAGCATGAATTCTGCAGTGTGTTTTTGGCTGCCAAGTAAATTCCGACTTGGAAAAGTTAATAATTATGGTAAATAATGGATGACAATATAAATAAAGTATATTAAGGTCATATTTACTTAATTTATGAAACCTTGTATTTTTCCCAAAATGAGAAATAAGCGCGTTATTTTCCCCCAAAATGGACAGGCCTGGGCCTCTTCCCAATTTTGTTGAAAAAAGCCCTGATATTATAATACATATTATTTATAACTTGTATCATAATATAACGGTATATCCGTAATACCGCACACCACTAGTTTGTAAACAATGTATAAACACTATACTTTCATCTGTTCTCGCGCACTGAAACCAGGCATCTTTGATCTTCGATGCCGCGTTAACGGAACGACAAGTGTGTCATCTGTTTGTCCATCATGAATAAACTTATAAGAAATAGGAACTTTTAAGCACAGGTGCAGGTCCCAGAAATACATTATAGTGTTGCAACATATTTATTCTGAAGTTTTGCAATGAAATGTTGCTAATATGGCTAAAAATGTTTAGCATCTTTTGGTTAAACAAAACTTCATTTGGCTAAAGAAAATTGAGGTGGCTTAGCCAAAGTGGATAAACAAGTTTTGGTCAAATGAAGAGCCCAGGAATTATTAATTAATCTGAAATCATGGATCCGTACAAATAAAGTCTAAACTCCATGTTGTTTCCACTATTTTGATTGCAGGGGAGGGATTACTAATTTCATAGCATTGGGGTAAGTACACAATAATCAAGCACCACAAATCACTAGAGCTAAACCAGCTTTAGGGTGTTTTTCTGCTCAGATAAGACTAGATTAATATGACAATGTCCAGTGTTTCCGCGAGAGCACGTTTCTGACGCACATAAAATCAGCATGTGCGTTTTTCGTGAGGCAATGAAACTGACTAGGCTAGAAATGAAATACCCGTCAAATTATCGTCGTAAAACTTGTTGAAAAGCTTCAAATGTAACAACTGAACTTATTTCTATTTACATCTTGGTCTATATTTAGAACATTTAGAATGTTTCATTATGTTGTTCATTCTACAGTGATTAGAATGCCATCTTTGTGGCCCATGATTGGAAAATAAAGTTATTCATTCTTGGTCTATTTTTAGAATAGGTTAAGCTAATGTCTGTACTTTCCGTGTCATTGTCGTCATCATATCGATCGTGTGTATGTGGGTCTGAGTAGGTAGACGCTTATATAAAAACACTAGCAAATTAAACCGCGTAGATGAGCATGATACAGCCGCTAAAATGGCAGACAAACCCAAAATGAAACAGCGTCGGTTAACTTCTTTTTTTGCTGACAAATCCACCGAAGATGTCTAATCAACTAATAATGCATGTCTATCTGACATCATATGGTCTATTCATCAAAATGCATGTCCAAAAAATATGCCCCTATATTTACAAAATGACCCCCAGTTTATTCCATACTAGGGGTATCAAGGATGACCTCTAAAAAATTGAGACGACCCCTAAAAAATTGAGACCTGCAAAAACCCTGAATGTCACATACCCTTGTGTTTTTTACAACGGTGAGTACATCTCCTTTACTGAATGGAAGATCCTCCTTGGTGGTGCCTCGGAAGTCGTAAACACCAATCACCTCCTGGCCTGCCTGCCACACATCCTGATAACAAGAAAACAATTAATTAGTACGATTCATATGTGTTAATAAGTCGGATAAACTTGTTGGCAAATTATTCTAAATTACTGTCTTGGGAGTAATGTCAGATAATCTTAACGAAATCTTAACCAGATAATTTATATGAACAATAAATCAGATAATATATATGAACACTGGACCTGGGGATTTTTGGATACAATTCTGGACATTATGAAATTTGTCTCCTGTTGTTCTAAATTTGCCATATGTCTATTTAATTTTAAGGCACATGTATAAACGTTACGGTATTTGCTGTGATACAAGTAACAGTTTAAAGAAAAGATATATATTAGTTCATGATATGTAAAGCTATTTTTTATTTTAAACCCTGCATTTAAAGACAATGACCATAAGGAAAATAAAACACAGGATATAACAAATTTATACGTGAAGACTTACATGCTGTACAGAACCTCCTGATGGCTCCATGGGCATTTCTCCGTATAATGTGTCTACTTCTCAATAACTGTTTCCTGAAAATACATACTAACAATATCTTAATTTGCACTTGCTCCTTTGGTGAGTTTTATGCAATGTATTTAAGGTTTGTTCAAATGAAATATGCAGACATTGCATGATGCCTTAGAAACCTACAGTACAGCGCACGCGAAACCCACACTTTACTCTTTTCCCTGAGTTTGGTCATATCGAGTGCCGCGCGGATCTACGCAAAGTCAGTGTTTGGACTCGGCGAATCCACTCGGCAAAAGTTCACCACTGTCAAGTCACTCGGAGTGATCAAACCAATTAACCATGAGTGCACACCTGTGGTTATTTTTTAGTGGGAATAAAAAAAATCTGAATTTTCAGACAACTTTTCTACTTTTCCGACAGCTCGCTTAAAAAAGCAATCAATCGGACTGCCTAATCAGTAATCTTCACACTTATCCACATTTAATTTATTCAAAAAAATAAAGAAAAAAACTTTAAACCCGAAGTAACACTACTATCTTCCGCATGAGTACTATATCATAGTTTCAAGTCCATTCAAAACGACTTTTGCGAACTTTAATTCTGCTTTAGAACAGGAAAAATATTCAGGTACGAGAAGGTAAGGAACACGACATGAAAAGATCAACGCCAGCGGCCAGTGTACGTTCATTCTGACATTTGTAGTCGTTGCTTCAGATATATATATATATGAGTGTTATAAACATTCACGTGTAAAACATTATTTAACATTAAATCCTAAAAGCTTACGTTAAAGTTCAAGAAATGAACCATATTTTACAAAACTTACAAAAATTAAAACAGGAAGCGAATTCACCTATCGCCATTTTATCGTGACGTCATGGGTTTCAATGGGAAATAACTCTAATTTTATATTGAACTTCATAAAGTATTTACGGTAAGGTAAATATGTGCGGTTTTGAGTTTCACTAGATGCCACAGATCTAATTATAGATCTGTATATTACTGAAAAAGCTAAAGCCGAACAGTAGATAGGAAATAAAACACATACAAATAAAAACAAAACAAAAACACCTTTTTTTAGTTTCTTTCAGAAAAGGAAATTATAGTGTTCTTAATTTTTAACCAGACATGATACGCCTCTACGAATTCACATTCTGTTTAGATTGACTTAGGGCAACAGTATAATTTCCGTTGGCATTTGGAAGTATCTTGAACAAACAATGGACATCCCTAGAAATAAATAAGTATTAACCCGAGTCACTACATACTGCGTGGGTGCACACATGCATGTGGATAGTGGAGGGGATGGACTTGCATCAAGTTTTTCGTGGGAGTCGCTATATAACAAATAGATTGGACACTACGAAAATGATCTAAATTTCACGTGGCACAGTGCGAAAATTTCACGAAATATTTCCCAACTTTAAACACCCATATCATGAAGAGTTTTATAGATACAAGTTTCATTTGTGCCAAATCCCATCACAAATTTAATTTTCTTTCCAATGATAGTATTTTGCTTCCTCTTACATTTACTGGCTGTTTACCAGATATCGTCATTTTTATGGTGATTTTTTAATATATCAAAATCAAAACTAGTAATAACATAAATATTTTTGCAGGTAGAGTAGCTTACCCCTTCGCCGTAAATATTCCGTGTTTACATTGTTTCTATTCTCAGTAACAAGTGTCACGTGACCGTTACTAAATATAGACTGAATTGGGCCGGTCGTTTGAGCTGAATGTAGTAGTTATCGTCATGTTCAGTTTAATACCGAAATATCCATGTTACTGATGATGAAAACGTGTGTAGTTATTAACTGAAACATAAATATACCATTGCATATGAATACACAAAAAAATTTATCTAGAAAAAATACTGTTTTCAACTGTAGGTATCGGATGTAATTTACTTCACTTCGACGTTCATAATTTAAAGGGAAATAACTTTCCGCAAATTTAAATTGATTGACATGAACTAGTTGTTTTCGTTTATCACATACTTTTAGTCAATAAACAAATTAATTCAATGGTTTGAGTAAAAGGTCAGTTATTTTAAAAGGAAATATTCCTGCGCATGCGCATTAGCGCGTGATTCCCCCGATTGTGTTTTGTTTATAACGGTATTTATACAGGTAAACGGGTTGGTTTGAGAGAGTATGTTAACATTTCTAAACTATTTTTTCCTCTCCAATCATCTGATGATAATGTGTAGTGATTTGTAAAGTGGGGTCGAAAAATAAGCACAACATCGAGCGTTTTATTGATAATGACGAAATCTGGTGAATGGCGATAACTGGTACACAACCAGTAGAGCACAAAAGGAGTTTGACGGAAACTTTGACTATGTCAAAACCTTGATTTTTAAGAGAAAAGCGAAAAATTATAACATTTTTAAATTTAAACATCTTTTTATACAATTTCCTATTTTGAAAATAAACATAAATTATTATAATCCTATTTGGCTATTCACTGTGAATCTTTTGATTGTATTCTCATCAAAATCAGTGAATAATTGAGAGAGAAGATAGAAGCAAACGTTGAGGTGCCACGTGATATTTTGGTTACTTCATTGGTTAAGATAGGAAGTTTCCTATCTGTTTATTAATATGTCTGTGGTCCGACATAAAATTGTTAGTGCTTTAACATAATAATAAGTCTAAGAATGTCCACATTTTTGCAATAAAAGACACGTTAAGATTTTCTTAAATTATTATGAAGACACAATTTGACAAACTAAACAAAGCATATATAGATATCTACAAATCAGTGAGAAGGGAGAACACAAATTTATAATAAAACGATAATATGATGTACACTCATGTATTTAGTTTCTGGTTCCTGCTTCACATGTGGTCGATATGCTACGATCTACTGGCGTAAAAAAGCACGCAGTAAAAGAAAATGAGTTGATTATCGACTAAACTGGTAGTTTTACTGTTCTGTAACGACTTTACCTGTGATATAAAGTCATCGGTCGGACTTTTTATTGACAAGTTCTGTGTACATTATAGAATAATTACCTGCCCGAATGATTGTCAAATCCTGCAAGAAGATATTGACCAATTTTCTCGTTGGGAGCAGGATTGGATTATGGAGTTTAACGTAGGCAAATGCCATTCAGGAAACATGTGGTCTGGCATTTAATATGTTCGGTTTACCATAACAAATAGTCCAGACATAGAGCCCTCGTATACCAAACATTTAAAACAAGGCAAAAAAGACCCAACTTTTCTAAGACGCATGGCACGAGCTGCCAAAAGAAACAAAAGTGGTTGCATATACTCGGCCTCAGTTAGAATACACGTCAATCATATGGAAACCCGGCCCCCTCCAGCTTTTTTTAATGAAGTCAGGGCTCTGTATGACGAGTTTCGTCCCAGATGAACTCAATATATATTTAATCTCATTAAATAAGGAAATTATTCCCTCAAAATCGCTGGGTCGCACCAATTCATAAAACCAGAACAATATAGTGATCTATGGTAGACCAAATCAACACTAATGCTGTTAAATTATCTTACTGCACGAGAAGAACTATGGAATATCCTCTATGTACAGTCGACATGGAGACTGTGGATGGCAGGGATGAATATTGCCATATATCAAACTATTGCCATATATTAAACTATTTGCTTTTGCTGGAATTACTATATTGCGACAGTAAATAATTAATACAATACTTTGAATTTTCATTACTTAAACAATTATAAAGAATGTTCTATTGTGTTATTACCATACTCACTATGTTAATTTAAAACACTTAATGAATTGAACATCATTTGGCATATAAAACAATTTCTGTCGAACTAAATGTTATAGAAACAAAATCACATCTACAACTAAAAGAACATCTGCATCTGTACTCTTTGTTAATTCCATTGTCCAATCAAAGAAACGACATCGCGAACAGAAATATCGCGCAGAACTAACTTCGTTAGTTTATATTTCTAATGCGAGCGTAACATAATTAAACTATTTGTTTAACAAATCATCAACGCATTACTGGTTATTTCCAGCTGCCCCAGAGAGGTGGTTGAGGAGACTGGAACCCCTGATCTCCGGATTTCGCGAAGTCTAACGTGCTATCCACTGAACAACCGCGGACCCGTGCATAACAGAAGAAAAGAGCTCACTATCACAATGATGTCTATGTGTATGCTATGATGTTAGAATCAACATGTTTTTTTGAAGATTGCGATATTGTTTGTGTGTAGTGCAGGTGTTGTTGAGGGTGGTGGGGTGGGGGCACTCGAATCGTTACATTAAAAACGGGTCTGGAAATACTTACGCGTTCCTTTGGACCTGGCAAAAACAACAACATAGACTATTGACATCTGTCTTTTTTTTAAATAAAATCAATATATGCTTAATCTCATTAAATAAGGAAAGTACCATATTTCTCCAAACACGTCTAGTCGACTCGTCCCATTCCAACTGTTACTAAGTTCGCGTGTAGGAGGCTATGGTGTAATCGATTGAATCGAATTGAGTATTGTTCAACGGCTCATGAAGACATTATATGTTATTCATAGAGCCGTCCCAGAGAAAGTTGAAGGTGATATTATAACTTAGTGAGTGGTGAAATACACTAGGTAATGCTTGGTACAGAAAACTCTTGCCGATTGACAATAACGTCGAACATCACCTTCGAGAAGATGTTGAAAACATTCAACCTATTTTGGCTTGGGTGTAATCTCTTTATTAAATTTACGCATAGCTTCTGTAATGTTCTCAACGGAAAACATGTTTGTTTACAAGTACTTTAATTAATAACCGGTGTGCATATTCGCTAAAATTGATTTTTTTTATATAAATAAATTATTTTTATACCCAGATACCGTTTTTCACACTATTTTCCTATATTATGAACAAAGCAAGTTAAAATATTGGCCTAAAAATATTTAACCAAAAAATTAAACTTAGCTGGATTTCAGCTATAAATGTGTGTGGTGGCAGAGATGGGTAAGCGTTCGTTGGCTCCCCTCACAGTCATATTCTTCTTGACTCTCCTCACAGTAAGGGGTGGAGCATAAAATGGGCGGAGCTATTGCAACACGGCGTTGGTGTTGTTTTTTCCATAGATTGAGAATTAGTATGAACCGCAACGGCAGTATATGCGTAACTGTAATTTGAAGATGTTAAACAATCCATTTGAGTTTATATATTAAAAACAAATAAGAATATATGTTGAAAAGGGGATTCGTTGAAGCAAAAAACGCACCTAAGTAGTAGACATAGGCTCGTTTTGCATCGAGTCCTGTTTATGAAAGATAATGATAAATAACAGTTTATTTTGTCTCCACCCAATATGCTACAACACCACCTTACACTCGATCACTTAACGTTGAGACGCCCCCTGCGGACACCACGGCCTTGCGGATACCATGGCCTCCTACGCCTAGGCCATGGTATCCGCGGACACCATGGCCTCCGACATTCGCGCACTCTCCCCAACGTTATGTATCAGTATTGGACATACTTCGTAACCATGCGTAATTCCCATTCATATTGGAATGGGAATTAGTATGAACCGCAACGGCAGCATATGCGTAACTGTAATTTGAAGATGTTAAACAATCCGTTTGAGTTTATATATTAAAAACAAATACGAATATATGTTGAAAAGGGGATTCTTTGAAAGCAAAAAACGCACCTAAGTAGTAGACATAGGCTCGTTTTGCATCGAGTCCTGTTTATGAAAGATAATGATAAATAACAGTTTATTTTGTCTCCACCCAATATGCTATAACACCACCTTAAACTCGATCACTTAACGTTGAGACGCCCCCTGCGGACACCATGGCCTCCTACGCCTAGGCCATGGTATCGTATCCGCGGACACCATGGCCTCCGACATTCGCGCACTCTCCCCAAAGTTATGTATCAGAATTGAACCTACTTCGTAACCATGCGTATAAGCGTTTATTTACCCTCGCTGTATTACACTAAGCATTTTAGCGAGCAGACCTCGGTTTAAAGTCTCATAAGGTAGGAATTAACCAGTCCTGGCTGGGATTGAACGATCCCTGGGTTACTAAGCCGCAATGCTAACCATTACACCACGGCGCTACCTATTCAGACCTATATACCTATTCGATATATACCTATTCAAACCGCATCAGCTTTATCTGTTTTTGCGCTTTCATCGAACTCAACAGAGGCTCGTAAGGAGAGGCCTAAAATATACATTTGTGATGCTATTCAGCCATGAGAGATAAAACAATTTTCAAGTTTCTAGAAAAGGTAAGAATATTGACACAGACGTCAACGACTACATAACAGAGCAAACTTATATGTTTACCTTTCATTTTGCTGTTATTAATATTATTTGTTTGCATCCACATTCTGAGGAAATTTATCTTACCTGCTGGATCTTGGATTCAAGTCATTGACACTAGTTGCCACTGAGGCTATTATACAGACCCAACAGCAACAATTCACTTTAAAGCAAACATTTGAGAAATCTGCATAGTTTCAGATAAATTGGAGGGGCACAAATTGTAAATTATGTCGTTTTCGGGTGTCGTACTCGACAGTACATATCTCTATTATGCGGATTTATTTAGCAATTGGGCTGGGCACGGCCGGAGATCTAAGAAGTTATTACTTCCTGGAATAGCTAACACAGTGACTCTAAACACAATATTCGGTCTTCTTATTAGATATCTGCCCTAAAATATATGTATCATTCTTAGAACATACAAATTACAATTATGCCATTACACATGTCCAATAACTCTGAATTTCATTTTGGAAGAGTTTTGCCCCTTTCATAAAACTTTAATCTGCAACCTAACCTGGCCCATAACGTGGCAAAATATTGACCTATGGTCATACAGTGACTTCTTAAATCACTGGGTCATACACCTTTATACAGTTCTTCTTTAACAATTATTTGTTGACATACTGACTTTCATATTGGCAGAGTTATGGCCCTTTTCAAAATGTTTTAACCTGCAACCTAACCTAGCCCATAACTTGGCAAAATATTGACCTGTGGCTATGAAACTTTATACAGTTTGTCCTTATCAGTTATCCATTGCAGAGTTATACCCCTGTTCATCAACTTTAACAATTTAAAAAAAATCTGCTCCACAATTTATGAAGGATTTCAACCCCTGTCTTTAAACTTTATAGTTAGATTGTACTTGCAGAAATAAGCATACCAGGTGACACAAGTGTTTTGTGGAACACACTTCTAGTTGATTTACTGATAACATTTTAAGTTCTTGTGCACTGTCATATAATGCAGTAGAGCAAGAGAGCAAGAGCATTTATGATACATACATACGTATAATTAATACTTTTGTTGTAAATTACAGGCCGCAGAGGCTGATTTATTGTTCCAGGAGATGGACTTGAGTGAACAAGAAGTCGGACTGAAAATTCTGGTGTCACTGTGTAAAAGGTATGAAAGGGAGTGTTGATATATTTTCAAAGATAAGCTTTATTATCGAGAGTTTTAACAACTCTTGTTTTAATATGTCAGCCTCCATATCCATTTAGAAGAACATTCAAAACAGTCTATTAAATCATTTTAGAATTATTTTGTTATTACTTTTTTGTGTTTCTGGACTAAAAGAACCTCATTACTCAATTTCAAGTAAAAACTCAGTGAGTTCTGAGAATAGAACGAGCTTTAAATTAACTGGTTTCATTGGTCCAATATTTATCACTCCTGGTATTATGACATCACATCATGCTATTATGATGCAACTCAGTGAGTTCTCAGAGAACTGAATGAGTGTTTCAATTGCTGTGAGAAACAGATTAAGACTGTTTGTATCTCTCAATGAGTTTCTTGAAACCAAGAATAAAATTCTAAATTTAGAATAATTCTAAAATGATTTAATAGACTGTTTCAAATGGTCATATCTTTTGTTTGTTTATCATTAGCTTTTGATCAGATTTTGATAATGCTTTCAACCACATCAGAAATACTATATATATATATATACATGATGTATAATACATCATCTGTTACATTTTGGGGTTAATAAGCATGTTCTGCCTTTAAAGGGACTGGAAGCAATCTGGAAGAGTTGTGGAGGTCTATCTAAATTGAATAAAACCATCATAATCTGCTTCAATTTCATTTAAAAATCTGTTAATTAATGACCCTGGGGTCAAATTAGCATGTAGCGTAAGCTTATGGTCCTCTATCGAGTTTGTTCAAATGGTGACACTGGTGTCAAATTTAATCCTGTCTCAGGGATTACATCATTTACATAGACTTACTGATTTGAATAGGTGAGATCACAAATTGAATTGATAATATCCCTCTTTCATTTTAAAAGTGATATCCCCTATTCGAATGAGTGATATCACTGAATTGTATTAAAAAGCAATATGGCTCTTCATAGTATGATATTGGTGATATCACCTATTTGTATCAGTGAGATCACTGAATAGGTGATATCACACATTCAAATATGTGATATCATGATTCATTCTGAATGCATGATATCACCTATTTAATGGGTGATATCACCTATTTGAATGAGTGATATCACTCATTCGAATACACTCATTCGAATCAGTGATATCACTGATGCAAATAGATGATATCACCCATTCTTTTTGAAAGAGTGATATAACCTATTCGAATTAGTGATATCACTCATTCAATAGGTGATATCACCCTTTCATTTTGAACCAGTGATATCTATTTGAATCAGTGGTATCACCTATTCGAATGAGTGTTCAAATAGGTGATATCACCAAATGGTATTAAAAAGTAATACGGCACCCCATACGTTTCTAAACCTACGGATGATGAGGTATATATATATATATATAACTTACACATTTTGAAAATCCGAACTAGACAATATAAACGGCTTTAACCAGGCAGACCAAACCCCAAAACTTGAGCGTCGAATTAAAGTTACCAACTCATAATTCATTTTATGCATATTCAGTCGCAGGTATTTTAAGAACCCACAAAACAATCTATAATTTTAATTGGGACATTCTAGTATACATTATTATATGATCTGAACACCTGGATGAGTTTTGATAAACACTTTTTTAATTCAATTATTGCCGTTATTTGGCGGGATAGATGCTTTAATACACTTAAAAGAAAAAGAAACACATAATGGGTATTTCTGCTATATATTGTATGTTTAATATGCTACTGCTAATCGAATGGTACAGGGCGACATTATACCTGTCCTTTCGGAAAGAAGGTTTAAATAGCACCGAACACACCAATGGTTACCCCTTTAAAGTTTCATTATCGACAGAATGCGCATTTGGCTCAAGCAGGTTAGCAAACTTAGGCGTTAAATGTTGCAATCTCTTAACATTAAACACAATACCAGGGGCGTAGCTTGGCCATTTTGATGGCATAGACCAGCAGTTAAAGTTATTATGCTACCAATGGTTACCCCTTTAAAGTTTCATTATCGACAGAATGCGCATTTGGCTCAAGCAGGTTAGCAAACTTAGGCGTTAAATGTTGCAATCTCTTAACATTAAACACAATACCAGGGGCGTAGCTTGGCCATTTTGACGGCATTGTCCAGCAGTTAAAGTTATTATGCTATTATCTTATTATTTTACAGAGTTATATAGGAAAACCTATACAAATCAGTCCCAGTTAAACAGAGTTATATAGGAAAACCTATACAGATCAGTCCCAGTTATACAGAGTTATACAGGAAAACCTATACAAATCAGTCCCAGTTATTTAGTTATATAGTAAAACCTATACAGATCAGTCCCAGTTATACAGAGTTATATAGGAAAACCTATACAAATCAGTCCCAGTGATATAGGAACACCTATACAAATCAGTCACAGTTATACAGAGTTATATAGGAAAACTATACTAATCAGTCCCAGTTATAGAGTTATATAGGAAAACCTATACAAATCAGTCTCAGTTATAGAGTTATATAGGAAAACCTATACAAATCAGTCCCGGTTATACAGAGTTATACAGGAAAACTATACAAATCAGTCCCAGTTATAGAGTTATATAGGAAAACCTATACAAATCAGTCTCAGTTATATAGGAAAACCTATACAAATCAGTCCCAGTTATAGAGTTATATAGGAAACCTATACAAATCAGTCCCGGTTATACAGAGTTATACAGGAAAACTATACAAATCAGTCCCAGTTATAGAGTTATATAGGAAAACCTATACAAATCAGTCTCAGTTATATAGGAAAACCTATACAAATCAGTCCCAGTTATAGAGTTATATAGGAAAACCTATACAAATCAGTCCCAGTTTTACAGAGTAATATAGGAAAACCTATACAAATCAGTCCCGGTTATATAGAGTTATACAGGAAAACTATACAAATCAGTCCCAGTTATAGAGTTATATAGGAAAACCTATACAAATCAGTCCCGGTTATACAGAGTTATACAGGAAAACTATACAAATCAGTCCCAGTTATAGAGTTATATAGGAAAACCTATACAAATCAGTCCCAGTTATATAGGAAAACCTATACAAATCAGTCCCAGTTATAGAGTTATATAGGAAAACCTATACAAATCAGTCCCGGTTATACAGAGTTATACAGGAAAACTATACAAATCAGTCCCAGTTATAGAGTTATATAGGAAAACCTATACAAATCAGTCTCAGTTATATAGGAAGACCTATACAAATCAGTCCCAGTTATAGAGTTATATAGGAAAACCTATACAAATCAGTCCCAGTTTTACAGAGTAATATAGGAAAACCTATACAAATCAGTCCCGGTTATACAGAGTTATACAGGAAAACTATACAAATCAGTCCCAGTTATAGAGTTATATAGGAAAACCTATACAAATCAGTCCCAGTTTTACAGAGTAATATAGGAAAACCTATACAAATCATAGGCGTAGCCAGGTAATCAAAATTTATACGCACACCGAAAAAATACATTTGGGGGAGGGTGTGGGAGGGGGTACCCTCCCGCTGGTGGGTGTCCGGGAAAAAAATAAAATAAGGAAGGAAATTATGCATTCTGGAGCATTCTGAGGCACCTTTCTGGCGTTTTATTATGCTTGGCATTTTTTGTATTACGCACATGCGTATTGTGCCTATAGGGCGCTACGCCCTTGCAAGTCAGTCCCAGTTATACAGAGTTATATAGGAAAACTATACAAATCAGTCCCAGTTATAGAGTTATATAGGAAAACCAATACAAATCAGTCCCAGTTATATAGGAAAACCTATACAAATCAGTCCCAGTTATAGAGTTATATAGGAAAACCTATACAAGTCAGTCCCAGTTATACAGAGTTATATAGGAAAACCTATACAAGTCAGTCCCAGTTATACAGAGTTATATAGAAAAGCCTATACAAGTCAGTCCCAGTTATACAGAGTTATATAGGAAAACCTATACAAATCAGTCCCAGTTATAGAGTTATATCGGAAAACCTATACAAATCAGTCCCAGTTATAGAGTTATATAGGAAAACCTATACAAATCTTATCTGAAACTATAAGAGCTAGAGTTCTAATATTTAGCATAAACTGCATTAGCTTATGGTCTTCTATGAACTTTGTTTAATTGGTGATCCTGGGGTTAAATTTTAGCATGCACAATACCAGTTTAAAATGGAGTTATATATTAGAAAACGGTCTTTGAAAATGTTCCTCAAAACTTAGCAGATGTCTAAAGTATTTTATCTAACTACTTTTGTTACTGTTGCAAGTGTCTATGAGAGTTGTTCATCTTATAAATGAACACTTTTGTTTAAGATGTTTTTTTTCAGCGGAAATGATTGTCATAAAAAATACGTGATTTAATGATGTGAGACTGTCATTTAGAACGTATGCATTTAAAAATAATATCCAATTTCATGCGGTTCTTTTTAAATTACATTTTCTAATTTTAAACCTATATGTTGCCTGTTGCCGTGGAGTTTTACCTTAAACCAAATAATTGCACTAAATGCATATCATAATTGTTTAAACCTGTGTTTATAATTTAAAATTTAAATATGATCGTATGTTTTATTTTAAGACAAAAATATAGATGCTGAATTAAAAGCTCGACTTTTTATCGCAATATTAAAACATTGACAGATAATAGGAAAATTTGCTCCTATGTTACTGATAATTTTATAAATTAACCAAAATAACTATTTTAATCATATTTTGTGATATAAAAACATGAACAGTTATTGTTGAGGTATATCATATATGCATATCATATACCTTATAAAGATATCTTTGGTAAAAAAATATGTTATTTTTATCATTATTTGCAAATGTGTGTGTTTTGACCCTAAATTTTAAGTCATATATTTTTCTATCTTTTCTTTTGAGAAACTTATGAAACTTGTTTTTATAGCGGAGGAATCACAAAAATGCCTGCAGTTAATGTTTTGAACTAGAAGCTTTCGTAAATTTAGTCATTTTCATAGTTGAATTTCATGTTAATTTTCGCTAAAATCTTGAAAATCGACAAATTAAAAAAAAATGCATAAATACACTTTTCTACGTTCAGGCATGGACATATCGGATTACTATAACCTTTAACGATATTTTAAAAGCATTTGTGTTAAAATTTGTATTGCAGTTATTTTTATAATTGACGATTTTTGCTTCAAAATGTCATTCTCTACCCATTTTCAAAAATGCGGATGCAGCAACATTAGGAAGCACATAATAGTGCATGTCATAATGTTTCATATCGAAGGAATCATTATACTTGACATTACAATCAACATATTCGGCGAGAATTTCAAGATAGTTGATTCAGTTACACAATAAAAGTGTTCAAATATAAGTTGAACACCTCTCGTATAATGGACAAAGGTCATCAGGTGAGTGATAAATGGCCCTCTTTTTGTTTTGTTTTATAATTGTTTCTATAGATTTATAAGAATAATTGTTATAAAATTGACATCTTTATTATCTTTCCCACAGATACGAGATACTGCTTGGTCCAGGGTACACAAACAAGACTGTCATCTGGTATCATATGAACGGTGTAGAAGACTTATTCGACATGCTATGTGACATCATAATTGATAGAGATGTAGAAGATGAATTTGAAACAGAGACTAAGTACAAGCAATGTGTCATGCAGTTTACCGATATAAACTTGGAATCTAAGTCAGTTCTCAGTACAGTTAGATCAGATGGTGTAACTATTTTCGAGTCGGAAAATCACAGTTGTGAGTCTAAACGTCTGAATTGCTTGAGTGGTAAATCAAATAATCATAAGTCTCCGAGCAGTGGAAGTAAGGGTTTATTTCTTGTCGATAAAGGTTGTGAATTTTCTGAAAATAAAAATAAAGTAGCTAAATACCGGAAAAACAAAAACAATGAACATGAAATTGATTTGAATGAGGCATCTAATAAAAAACAGGTGTTGTGGAGATCTGAAAACTTGCATGAAACTTGTGTAAGACAAAAGTTTGAACTTAAATCTGATATTGACCATTCCGGTTTTACTTGCATATCAGATGAGAGTGATTTGGAATCCAATGTTATTGATAGTAATGCTGACAGAAGAAAACGAAAACAGAGTTTTCCCAAGAGAACATTGCTACCAATAAAGAAAAACTTGAAAAATACAAAGAAAGCAACAACATGCAAGTGTTTGAATGATGAAGTCAATAATATAAAAATGGAAGAAATAGATGAATCCTTAACGGTTAAAACGTCAGATGAAATACTGGGTGAAAATGACGATGATGATGATGGTATGACAAAAGACTCTGGTCATGGCACAGACCAAAATGAACTTAAATTACATTCAAGCACTGACCCATCTCCCATGAAATCAGACTTTCAGTCAGTTAAAGGTTGTTCTCTGGGTGAAAAGAGTAATGGATTTTTAGAAAATTCTGTGTCAAATAGCTTGGAGATCAAATCAAAATTGATGTTGGCATTTAAAATTAATACCAGGAAAAAAGCTGGAAAAATCTGGAGAAATCGAGGGAATAAAATTATGAAGACACGGAGTAAATCAGCACGAAACCATGAGTTTTATAAATGTGATAAGTGCATTGAACAGTTTTCTGAGTTAAAAACTTTAATGTCACATAAATATCTGGTACATAATGAAAAGCTTCTAAACAGTCAGACGTGTAATAAGGAACTTTTAAATTCTGTTCAATCTCCGGAAAAATCTATTATGGAAAATATAGGTAATTTGTTCAGCTGTAAACTGTGTGGCAAATCATTTTCGCGGAAGGGTGTCTTATATAAGCATTACAGAACTCATCCTGAAGGCAGGCTCGCTTGTTTGAGGTGTGGCGTGTTCTGCAACACAGAAACAGAACTTTTAGAACATGTGGAAGAGCATAAAAGGCAGGCGAAACACAAGTGTAAAAGGTACTGTAAATAAAATTTCTCATGCAGGGTCTTATTTTGGCTCTTTCATTATGTTAAACCCTAGAATAGAAAACATTAGTTGTCCGATTTTAGTCGAAGCCCAATATTTCCACAAAAAGCCTAATGTAAGGCTAAATAAAATTATACCTGAGTTTACTGTAACCCGACCGACCCTCCGAAAACACTCCGACTCCTTTTTATTTTATTGAAAAAAAAAAAGAAAAAAGAAATTGTTCATGCGATCACTGCGCAATTTTCAATTTCGCGGTGCGGTTTTGACAGCCTGTTTTGGCTGTACAGTTTCAAAAATGTCAGCACATGGAAGCGCTCAATGTTATGGCGTGCACTCTCCATAACTAACACTCAGGGATGGGTCGACATGTACTGATTGTATACCAGATATCGTCATTCACCAGATTTCATCATTATCAATAAAACGCTCGATGTTGTGATTATTTTTCGACCCCACTTTACAAATCACAACACACTATCATCAGACGATTGGAGAGGAAAAAATAGTTTAGAAATGTTAACATGCACTCTCAAACCAACTCGTTTATCTATATAAATACAGTAATAAACAAAACACAATCGGGGGAATCACGCGCTAATGCGCATGCGCAGGAAAATTTCCTTTTAAAATAGCGGACCTTTTACGTCGAACCATTGAATCAATTGGACATGCCCAAAAAACTAAAAGCATGTGCTAAACATTTTCAGCCAAGGGAGACAACTAGTGCACGTCAATCAATTTAAATTTGCGGACTGTTAATTACCTTTAAATTATGAACGTCGAAGTGAAGTAAATTACATCCGATACCTACAGCTGAAAAAACATTTTAAATTGTAGATATAATTTTTTTCTAGATATTTTTTTTGTGTATTCATATGCAATGGTATATTTATGTTTTAATTAATAACTACACACGTTTTCATCATCCCAAACATGGATTATTCGGTATTAAACTGAACATGACGATAACCACTACATTCAGCTCAAACGACCGGCCCAATTCAGTCTATATTTAGTAACGGTCTCGTGACACTTGTTACTGAGAATAGGAACAATATGAACACAGAATATTTACAGCAAAGGGGTAAGCTTCTCTACCGGGAAAAACATTTATTAGATGACTAGTTTTGATTTAGATATATTAAAGAATCAACATAAAAATGACGATATCTGGTATACAGCCAGTATGCTAATGGATAAGAATCGATTGTTAAATTGTTTGACAAGTACCACAAACAGGTCGGTAAATGTCCAAAGTTCCAGGCCACCTGTCGTAAGTTTGTTTCTAAAATAGTATATTAATGTGCATATGTTTAGTTGCTTCTCAGCACTAAGCATTGCCATCGACTACTACTATAACTTCTTGAAGAAGTATGCCGTTCCATAATAATTTTCTGAACTCAACCTCAATATAGGTTCATAATAACTAACATGAGATATTTATAAATATTTATTACTTTCTGATGTTAGAGAAGTAATATACATATAAGTCAACACTTTTACAAAGCTATTCAAATGGTCATTAAATTTGACATTATAACTTTGAATATTTGTTCAGCTGTCTGGGAGGCAAGAACTGCTCTTGGTTATGTCAACCACAGAATTTGACTACACCTGTGGGTCCCCCATCCATCCTTCCATATGTTCAGGAAGAGCATGGAAGTCAAGTCACTCATAACATGTCAGGCCCCACTGGAGATCACACTGTATGGAGCTGGACTGGTCCCAGCCGACTCATGTACTCATTGCTGTTGGAGCTGACCCTCTTTCGGACTTGCGGAAAACATTTAAAACTGTTTTACCCCTTTGTGATAATTGCAAGTGTTTGGGAAAAGAGCCAGTTGTTGCCATGCCTTTTGGGAAACAATAACACATACACAATTTCATATTGTTATCTATTGTAGTTTTTAAAATACCACATTTTCCCATTCATCAAAGCTCATCACCACCTTAAATGTAACTTTGCCAAAATATAAAATAAAAAAACAAAATAAAATGCCTACCTACCTGCCCTATTTTTTTCAGCAGTGTTACAGTAAACACAGGTATAATTTTATTTTGCCAAATGCCTGTTTAATACTGAATTTATTGAACGAGTTAAAAAGCTGAGCTAAAAAGCTGAGCATCGTATCAATTTTCTGCAATGAGTTTAATAAATTAAATAAGGCACAAATATGAGATTCCATTTATCACATAACTCCAAAAAAGCCTCATAAGCAACATTTATTATTGTAGCTGCCTATATGGGGTTGGGTATGGCGACGTCTTACGTTGACTCTGTCTTCTCCGTACGACACCGGACTCTGTCTTCTCCGTACGAGACCGGACTCTGTCTTCTCCGTACGACACCGAACAACGGGACTAACTTGTCGATTTCTGTAATCGGGTGTTTTAAACGGTTACAGAAGTCGGTGAGGCAATTCCAGTGCACACCGAGCTGAACGGAATAGACGTAACGTTACGATGATTCGGCCTTCATTTGTATTTATTACACTAGTGTCATGTGATAAATATAGCTGGTAATGTTGCAGCTTTGATTGACATTCATATTATTATACTATTTTCCAACTTCCCAATTTTTTGTATTGTTTTATTTTCAGTTGTAATATGAGCTTTTCTCGTGCACAGCAGTATGAATCCCACCTGGCAGGGCATGCAGCCAACATGTGCTGCACGTGTAACTTAAGCGTGTCTTCAAGGGAAAAGCTGATACGTCATCGTTGGCTTGCCCACAGTATCAGGGATGAGTTGGATCTGCCTCGAGCTGCAGTTCTGAAGTTTGGATGCAATTTCTGCGATAAAAGATATGCGAAAGAAAAATTGTTGGCGGCTCATGTGCGAGTACATTCAGGTATGTGGGTCAATACACTTGCTTATTTTCATGCCATTGTCACCAATATGGACGACCCATATATATGGTTACCTTTGTCTTTGTACAGACCTGTTTCCTGTTGTTATTGGGTTAACAGTTTCGAAATTTTGAATTTTGCGACGGTATATCAGTCATTTAATGGTCGCAACTTTTGTTTATATGAACTAAATTGGGGTTTTAAGACGCACCAACACATGAAAGGTTATATGGTGCCTAACAGGCTCATCCTCCATGTACACCGAGATAAAATATGGAAAATGGGCCTAGAACCTTCTCACCCTGAACTGCAGAGTTGCTTCAAATTCTATCGTAGAAACTCCATTTACGCTGAAGCCACGTTTATTGTTTTACTGCCACTGCTCTTTTGATGTGAACGAGATGGCACCTGAAACAATGCAGGGATCATGATGAAGACCTTTAATGAACATGAACAAAAAATGATAAAATGAACATGAATTAGGTGGGGATTCTACCCCTCTGCCTACCGCTCCAAAGGGATCTGCAGTGGCCCTATTCTTTTCCCCGTGACCAAACGGGGACCCCAGGAACCACACTGGGCTTGTTAAATGGAGACGCATTAGCGGAGCTGTTAAACACGATTTGCATTAAAAAACAGATATACTGTCAAGTCAGAATTTCATTACTGGTTAACCCGTTTCTAATTGTATTTCATTGTTTTTGAAAGTTTTACCCCGAACACATTGAAATAAAACGTAATGAGGTCGCATGACTGGATTTGCAACGGGTTATGCACTGTTTAATAGTCGCACATGTTTGAACGTCAACCAATCGGATTGCAGGATTTTTGGCAAGTGCGTTAGAAAATGTATTTAGGTTAGAATTTTATAATATGGTTATACCTGCTTGACCGCTTTTGTTCAGTTAATGAATGTTTTATCCTACAGGAGAGAAGCCATTTGAGTGTGCCGAGTGTAAGCTGTACTTCAGAACACGCAAGGCTCTGTCCAAACATCACAAGACCAACTCACACATGGTGAAGGCAGGTGACACAACAATGGAGAGGAAATACTTGTGTCAGGATTGTGGTAAAGCATACTTCAGGTTAGAATTTTGTAATACGGACAAAACTGTTTGATGGATGTTTTTTCCAATACAAATCAGGCATTATTTACTACTATCAGAACATGTTTAAACAGTGTTGCAGTTGAAATACAATGGGCATCTTTTAAGATAATGTGAACATTTTTCATAAAAAAAACATTTTTAAAGTGACACTCAGTAATCCTGATTCCTACAAAACCCGTAGCAATACATATTTCTTTTATACAGTTTGAATATTTGTGTTGGTTTCTACTTTTCAGGAAACATGCCTTACAGAGGCACATGCGGTTTCACCTTGGGGAGAAGCAGCATATGTGCCAATTCTGTGGCTACAAATGTCAGGAAG
>JAWPHD010015118.1:0-57149 GCA_037043455.1 Cyrtodaria siliqua | reverse complement strand
CGTTCACAGATACACAAACAATGCTTAGTGTTGAAGGATGTAAGGTACCCGTTCTGCAGCTCTAAAGCGCAAGGGCTTAGAGATGAATGATGGAAATTCCCATTCTGAAGCTCTAAATTGCAAGGCATTAGAGATGAATGATGAAAGATACCTGTTCTGCAGCTCTAAAGCGCAATGCCTTAGCATTAAAGGATGAAAGATACTCGTTCTGCAGCTCTAAAGCGCAATACATTAGAGATGACGGATGAAAATGCCATTCTGCATGCTCTAAAGCGCAATGCCATAAGAATAACGAATAAAGATACCCATTCTGCAGCTCTTTCTTAACGTCTCACACCACAATTAATTTTCCATAGGGTCCCATTGTAATGTTTTTGTTCGTGGCATAGAGATAAAAAAGATTTTGCAACATGTATTTATGCTTAAATTCTTCATTGATCCAATATCTGCATGCTATTAACTTTTAACGAATATTTACCAGATTGAACTTTTTTAATTTCATGTTTGCGTCACACCTATCAAAATTTAGACAAAAATACAACCCCGTGGAGATTAGACCCATGATGTGTAAAATGAGGCAGAATTAGCTAGAAATCTTATACCAACATGCATTTTTCTGGGATCTCTTCCTAAAATGCTGTAGATTTAGAACCTGGTAAAGATAAATCAATGTATACTGTAAAATGTAGAAAAGCGAACTTGTTTTTTTTTATCTACCTCCTTCATCTGTAGGGCAGGAGTATTCAAGGGAGGTAATAGTGGTGTGAGTCCTTTAACAGCTTAAAGTCCCTATCCCGCCATCATTAGGCAAATTTTACAACATACGTACACCATTTCTAAACCTACTAACAAGGTCATATAACTTACATATTTGAGAATCCAAACTTGATAGGCACAATACAAACGGCTATAAGCAGCCAGACCAAACCCCAAAACTGGAGCATCGAATTGAGTTGCCAAAACATAATTCATTTTACGCATGTTCAATCACGGGTATTTTAAGAACCCATGAATAAACCTATACTTTTAATTGGCACAAATACATTATTATATGACCTAAATACCTGGATAGAGTTTTGATAATGGTTTTGCAGTGCAATTTGCTGTTACGGTATTTGGTGGGTTAGTTTCTTTAAAGTCATATCGGGTTAAGATGAGGAATGGTGATGAACAAAAAATTATAATAGTTGAGATGAAGATGGTTACTGGAAATGACTCGTGTTCTTGATCCCAACAAATAGGACTAATTTCACCTTCAAGTGTGACCTTGACATTTGAGGTAGGGACCTGATTTTTGTATGTGACATACTTTCTCATTGTGATAAACATTTGTTTGAATTCCATGAGATTCTCTTCAGTACTTTGAAAGTTGTGGCTGAGACCTGAGCGTTTTGGACAAACAAACAAGCGGACATATATTACTACAGGCACGCTCACTTCTGGGGCATAAAAAATTAACTACACTTCACCATGACTGTTAAGTTTAATGAAGATCCATCAAAAGTTCAGGAGAGAAACCGATCAAGAGACTGTCCTAGAAGTAGTTTCAGAGGAGTAGTCGCTACAAGTTTTCATTATATAACTCTAGGTAAACAAAGATGGCCACTGACAGCCATGTTTAACATTGAATCAAAATAATGTTTGACTTGGATAACCATCATGTCATGCTGATCATTTTAGAAAAAGTCCCATATCAATATCTATTTTTAGCCATGGTGGCCATCTTGAATTTCCGGCCAACCTGAAATTTTGCTAAGATCAATTAGACATCAAGAGCAACATTCGTGTGAAGTTTCATGAAAATCCATCAAGTAGTTTCACAGGAGTAGTTGCTACAATTTTTCATTATATAACTATGTAAACAAAGATGGCCACTGGCAGCCATGTTTAACATCGAATCAAAATAATGTTTGACTCGAATAACCATCATGTCATGCTGATCATTTTAGAAAAAGTCCCATATCAATATCACTTATAGTTTTCAAGAAGTAGTCGTTACAAACTTATTTTTTAAAAATCTATTTTTAGCTGTGGCGGACATCTTGAATTTCTGGCCGATCTGAAATTTTGCTAGGATCAATTAGACATCAAGAGCAACATTCCTGTGAAGTTTCATGAAAATCCGTCAAGTAGTGTCAGAGGAGTAGTCGCTAAAAGTTTTCATTATATAACTCTATGTAAACAAAGATGGCCGCTGACAGCCATGTTTAACATTGAATCAAAACGATTTTTGACAAGGACCAACATCATGTCATGCTGATCATTTTAGAAAAAGTCCCATATCAATATCACTTATAGTTTTCAAGAAGTAGTCGCTACAAACTTGTATTTTGAAAATCTATTTTTAGCCATGGCGGCCATCTTGAATTTCCGGCCGACCTGAAATTTTGCTAGGATCAATTAGACATCAAGAGCAACATTCGTATGAAGTTTCTTGAAAATCCGTCAAGTAGTTTCACAGGAGTAGTCGCTACAAGTTTTCATTATGTAACTCTATGTAAACAAAGATGGCCACTGGCAGCCATGTTTAATGTCGAATCAAAATAATGTTCTTCTCGAATAACCATCATGTCATGCTGATCATTTTAGAAAAAGTCCCATATCAATATCTCTTATAGTTTTCAAGAAGTAGTCGCTACAAACTTATTTTTTAACAAGAGGTCAATGACCTTGAAGCTCTACTGATTGATTTTGATTTCAGGAAGTAGTCGCTACAGACTTGTTTTTTGAAAAATTATTTTAAGCCGTGGCGGCCATCTTAAATTTCCGGCCGACCTGAAATTTTGCTAGGATCAATTAGACATCAAGAGCAACATTCCTGTGAAGTTTCATGAAAATCCGTCACGTAGTTTCACAGGAATAGTCGCTATAAGTTTTCACTATATAACTATGTAAACAAAGATGGCCGCTGACAGCCATGTTTAACGTCGAATCAAAATAATGTTTGACTCTGATAACCATCATGTCATGCTGATCATTTTACAAAAAGTCCCATATCAATATCACTTATAGTTTTCAAGACGTAGTCGCTACAAACTTCTTTTTTAAAAAATCTAATTTTAGCTGTGGTGGCCATCTTGAATTTCTGGCAGATCTGAAATTTTGCTAAGATCAATTAAACCTTAAGAGCAACATTCCTGTAAAGTTTCATGAAAATCTGCCAAGTAGTTTCAAAGGATTAGTCGCTACAAGTTTTTACTATATAACTCTATGTAAACAAAGATGGCTGCTGGCAGCCATGTTTAATGTGAATCAAAACAATTTTTGACAAGGACCGACATCATGTCATGCTGATCATTTTACAAAAAGTCCAATATCAATATCACTTATAGATTTCAAGTAGTAGTCGCTACAAACTTGTATTTTGAAAATCTATTTTTAGCCATGGCAGCCATCTTGAATTTCCGGGCGACCTGAAATTTTGCTAGGATCAATTAGACATCAAGAGCAACATTCCTGTGAAGTTTCATGAAAATCCGTCAAGTAGTTTCAGAGGAGTAGTCGCTACAAGTTTTCATTATATAACTCTATGTAAACAAAGATGGCCACTGGCAGCCATGTTTAACGTCAAATCAAAATAATGTTTGACTCTTATAACCATCATGTCATGCTGATCATTTTACAAAAAGTTCCATATCAATATCACTTATAGTTTTCAAGACATAGTCGCTACAAACTTCTTTTTTAAAAATCTATTTTTAGCTGTGGCGGCCATCTGGAATTCCTGGCCGATCTGAAATTTTGCTAGGATCAATTAGACATTAAGAGCAACATTCCTGTAAAGTTTCATGAAAATCCGCCAAGTAGTTTCAGAGGAGTAGTTGCTACAAGTTTTTACTATATAACTCTATGTAAACAAAGATGGCCGCTGGCAGCCACGTTTAACGTCGAATCAAAACGATTTTTGATAAGGACCAACATCATGTCATGCTGATCATTTTAGAAAAAGTCCCATATCAATATCACTAATAGTTTTCAAGAAGTCGTCGCTACAAACTTGTATTTTGAAAATTTATTTTTAGCCGTGGCGGCCATCTTGAATTTCCGGCTGACCTGAAATTTTGCTAGGATCATTTAGACATCAAGAGCAACATTCCTGTGAAGTTTCATGAAAATCCGTCAAGTAGTTTCAGAGGAGTAGTCGCTACAAGTTTTCATTATATAACTCTATGTAAACAAAGATGGCCGCTGGCAGCCATGTTTAACGTCAAATCAAAACGATTTTCGACAAGGACCAACATCATGTCATGCTGATCATTTTAGAAAAAGTCCCATATCAATATCACTTATAGTTTTCAAGAAGTAGTCGCTACAAACTTGAATTTAAAAAATCTTTTTTAGCTTTGGCGGCCATCTTGGATTTCACATCAACATGAATTTTTGCTAGGATCAACTAGACTTCATGGGCAACATTTCTGTAAAGTTTTATGAATATCCATCCAGTAGTTTCAGAGGAGTAGTCGCCACAAATAAAAGTTAACGGACGGACGGACAGACGGACGGACGGACGACGGACGCCGCACCACGGCATAAGCTCTGCTGATCTCTGATCAGTAGAGCTAAAAATCTATTTTTAGCCATGGCGGCCATCTTGAATTTCCGCCCGACCTGAAATTTTGCTAGGATCAAATAGACATCAAGAGCAACATTCCTGTGAAGTTTTATGAACATCCGTCAAGTAGTTTCAGAGAAGTAGTCGCTACAAGTTTTCATTATATAACTCTATGTAAACAAAGATGGCCGCTGGCAGCCATGTTTAACGTTGAATCAAAACGATTTTTGACAAGGACCATGCTGATCATTTTAAAAAAAGTCCCATTTCAATATCACTTATAGTTTTCAAGAAGTAATCGCTACAAACTTGTATTTTAAAACTCTATTTTTAGCTTTGGCGGCCATCTTGGATTTCACATCAACATGAATTTTTGCTAGGATCAACTAGACTTTATGGGCAACATTTCTGTAAAGTTTCATGAATATCCATCCAGTAGTTTCAGAGGAGTAGTCGCTACAAATAAAAGTTTACGGACAGACGTACAGACGGACGACGGACGCCGCACCACGGCATAAGCTCTGCTGATCAGAGAGATCAGTCGAGCTAAAAATGAAAAATATTAGTCCAAAAATGCAGTAAAATCTGAAGCCAGAGTGGGTGGCGGGTTAAGGGTCAATTTGTTCCTTATTTTATTTTACAGTGTAGGTAATTCAAGTCAAATGTTACTCAAATTTATCAAACAAAATAAAATGTTTCTTCAACTATCACACAAGTGCTCTGTCAAATATACGCCAAAACGCAACATTGCATAGGTAAGTTTTAAAAAAAAAAGGGGCAGCATGCCCCGGACTACCCTAGTTTGTCGGGCCTATCTATGCAATTCTGCTCAGCTACGCCCCTGTCAGATGGATTATCAAAGACAATAACGACAGTTTACCCGTTACCATGCACCATTTAATTGAAAAACAACAATAATCTGTATTCTCACATGGAAACAATTCATTGATACAATCTCATAAACAACTAGAATGAATTTGACGGCGCGCCATCGCAAAATACCCACGTTTTCTTCACACAGGTCAATCTTTAAAGGGACAATATCCGTAACTTTTAGCTTATAAAACACAAACTAATTATGTTGACAAACATAACACACCAACCATTATTGAATATTTACTAAATAAAACCAAGATTGTTTGAAGGAATTCAATAGCGGTACAAAAAAAGAAGCTTCGTGGGGTTGAACTCGTAACCCACACCAAAAATTACTCTCCGAGTTTTAAATAATAAATCATTTGACATGCTGTGTATCTCTTTCATAGACGACTATTATACCAGTCAATGTGCAAAAGTATGAAAAAATTACACCATAATAGAATTATTAGTGTATTTGATGCCCCTTCCTCCAGGCCCCACCGCCGATGACGTAGGAGGAAACAAATGTCTACATCCCATCATCATGTTTCATTTGAGACATAATCAAACAAAAATAAAAAAAAACACACCACAACCCACACAGACATACAACCACCCACCCTGGGCCCCCGGGCAGATGTCCGAGTTCAAAATAATAAAATCGTTTGATATGTTGTTTATCTTTCATAAACGATTACATACACAAGGTTATATGCAAGAATATAGAAAAATGACTGTAATTGAATTTTTAGTGCATTTAACCTTTTGACTCCACTGAGGGAACCTGGGTGTGGAGCCATCATCATAATGTTTCATTTGAGACATAATTACAGAAAAAAAAAAAGATCACAAATCCCCACCGCCCGCCCCACCCACCCTGGGCAGACGTCCGAGTTTGCGAAATAATAAAATCGTTTGATATGGCAAAAAAGCAAAACATAAAATCTCAAAATAGATTTAATTTAACAATTTGCTTCGAACTGAATTGAAATGGGTTTTACGGCGCACCAACACATGAAAGGTTATATGGCGCCGAACAGGAATGAACATGCCAGTCTCATCCTCTATTTACATCAAGAGAAAATATGGAGAATGGGCCGCGAACCTTCTTACCTGCAGAGTTGCTGCAAAATCTATAGTAAACACTGCATTTACGATGCAGCCACGTTTCCCCATTTGCATAGGCGTTGAATGAGCATGATAAAGTATGACAAAATGAACATAAAGGTGGGGTCCTACCCCTCTGCCTCTAGTGGGATTTTTTGCAGTGGTTGTATTCTACACCGGCAACCACACGGGGACAATTTGCATCGAGCATATCTTCCCATTGTATTATGTTAATAGCACGCAACACAAAGCTGGACACTTTATTGCAAACATTTCCTGTACATGTTTGGAGCATACCAGTATATATTATTCATGTTATATTATGTTAATAGCACACCACACAAAGTTGGACACTTTATCACCAACACTTCCTGTACATGCCTTAAGCATAAATGAGCACATCTCATTCATGTTGCATTATGTTAATAGTATGCAATACAAAGTTTCATCACATAACTTGCGGTGTGGGAGTGTAATAAAGCCATGATATATTTATCCTATTACACTAGTGAAATAAATATGCAAATCATCGCTCGGTCCTTTCCATGCAGCTCAGTGTGCATTGAAATTGGGTTGACGATTTTCGTACCCATTTAAAATACCGGATTATGGAAATCGCCGAGGTAGTGCGATTGTTCGAAAAAGACCGAGTCAACATACATCATCATACAAACATAAAACATCATCATACGTTATCTATAGGAAGCTACAAGGAGATTTAAGAAAAAATATTACTTATGAGTTTTTTTTGGAGTTATGTGATAATTACAATCTCACATTCGTGCCTATATAATATTGAATTTATTAAACTCTTTGGATAAAACTGACATCATGCTCGGCACAGCCTCTCATCATATAATTTTATCCAACTTGTTTAATAAATTCAATATTAAACAGTGACTCATGTAAGATCCTCTATGCATACTTTATCACAAAGTTCCTCAAAATGCTGATACATAAAACGTAAACATTTAACAGCTATTAGATAATCACGACCAATCACCATTACAATTAATGAAGGCTTAAAACATTTCGCTGCCAAATTTCAAATGTCGTCTGCTAAAATTTGAATTCAAACCTTCCGGTAATATTTTATGGATTAATCCTTTCGCCGTCAAATTTCAAATGTCGTCTGAAAAAATTGATTCAAATCTTCTGGTTATATTTTATATATAAGTGTTAAGGAAAACATTCTTACTGAGTAACGAATAGTGTAAACCCTGATCAGCCTGCACTTAGTGCAATGTTTTGTTTTACTGTGGCAGCGAAAATGTTAAACGCTTTATTCTGAATCAAAATTATTTTAAAAGCAAGGCACTTTCCAAGCTGTTATAGTGAAAGTTATACACAATGAAGATTCTATAAGCACTTAATTTAATTTGAAAATAACACATTTCATTAAAAGTCAGTAACCGTAGCCAAAATGTAATTTATTAACAATATACACATTATGTCCTTTTTACATACAATACATAGCATTTTATAGAAACGTATAAATATTAATGACTGGAAGTTTTATTGTATGAAAAAACATTATTATGCAATTTTAATGATTTTTTCATTGTTTCTCAAAACTAGAGAAGGATGTCGATAGAACAAAATATCGTATTTTCCCTAATAACAGGACCTCCCCTAATAGTAGCACCCCCACCCCCCCACCCACCCCCCACCACACACAAACCAACCCCGCCCTACCCCACGAGCCTTTAAAAAAAAAGGTAAACAAAAGGAATAGCTTCGAAATTCAATACAATTTTGATCTTTTGCATTCAAATATCCCACCCCTAAATAATCAAAATTCAATATTACGTTTTGTAAGAGCGCACCCTTGGCATTTTGCATAGCGCCTGGGCGCTACTATTAGAGGAAATACGGTAAGTCTCGCCCGGGCCCTACTATTAGGGGAAATATGGTACGTCCCGCCCGGGCGCTACTATTAGGGAAAATACGGTATGTCTCGCCCGGGCCCTACTATTAGGGGAAATATGGTCGTCTCGCCCGGGCGCTACTATTAGGGGAAATACGGTATGTATCGCACAGGCACTACTATTAGGGAAAATACGATATGTTTCGCCTGGGCTACTATTAGGGAAAATACGGTATGTCTCGCCTGGGCACTACTATTGGGGGAAATACGGTATGTCTCGCCCGTCACAGGGGCACTACTATTAGGGGAAATACGGTATGTCACGCCCGGGCACTACTATTAGGGGAAATACGGTAAGTCACGCCCGGGCACTACTATTAGGGAGAATACGGTATGTCTCGCCTGGGCTACTATTAGGGAAATACGGTATGTCTCGCCCGGGCGCTACTATTAGGGAGAATACGGTATGTCTCGGCCGGGCGCTACTACTAGGGAGAATACGGTATGTCTCGCCCGGGCGCTACTATTAGGGAGAATACGGTATGTCTCGGCCGGGCACTACTATTAGGGAGAATACGGTATGTCTCACCCGGGCACTACCATTAGGGGAAATGCGGTATGTATCGCACAGGCACTACTATTTGAGAAAATATGGAATGTCTCGCCTGGGCTACTATTAGGGGAAATACGGTATGTCTCGCCCGGGCACTACTATTGGGGAAAAACGGTATGACTCGCCCGTCACAGGGGCACTACTATTAGGGGAAATACGGTATGTCTCGCCTGGGCTACTATTAGAGGAAATACGGTATGTCACGCCCGGGCACTACTATTAGGGAGAATACGGTATGTCTCCCCCGGGCTACTGTTAGGGGAAATACGATATGCCTCACACGGGCGCTACTATTAGGGGAAATATGGTATGTCTCCCCGGGCGCTACTATTAGGGGAAATACGGTATGTCTCCCCGGGCGCTACTTTTAGGGGAAATACGGTATGTCTCCCCGGGCGCTACTATTAGGGGAAATACGGTATGTCTCCCCGGGCGCTACTATTAGGGGAAATTCGGTATATCCAAAACAAAATGTCAGCTTGCTGAAAATGGAGGAAAGGAAGAACAAAAGAAGACATTTTATATAAAAAAAAAATTGTTTTGATGCATGAATATGTGAAAAATAGACCTCAATTGCCTTACTGGAATCTTGAGATTCAACAGTCACTTTAACATGAAAACTGTCAGACTAGAATAGAAAATCTCTGAAGTATAACAAAATGCCAAATATATACAAAATTGATAGAATAATAGCAATAAATAACAAAATATAAATCATTTTATTGATTCAACCTCTCAAGAAAATGATAATTTTAATTTTATTTATATCATAATTTGGAAGCCTCTACAAGAGTGAAGATAAACAAGCAGCATTTCTATCATGATTTGGAAGCTTTTATAAGAGGAAGATCAAACATTTAGAATTTATATCATAATCTGACAGCAGTGATACAAGGAAGGATAAAAAATATAGAATTTCTATCACAATTTGGCAGCCTCTATAAGAGGGAAGCTCAAAAATATAGCATATATATCATAATTTGGCCGCTTCCAAAAAAATACCAAAAAAGTAGAATTTATATCATAATTTGGAAGCTTCTAAAAGAGAAAAGATCAAAAATATAGAATGTATACCGGTACCATAATTTGGCTGCTTCTATAAGAGAAAATCAAAAATATAGAATTTTATACCATATTTTGGCAGCAGTCGTACAAGAAAAGTATCCAAAATACAGAACTTTGGCAGCAGTCATGCAAGGAAAAATCAAAAATATAGAATTTATATCATAATTTGGCAGCCTCTATACCAGGGAAGATCAAACAATAGCATTTATATCATAATTTGACAGCCTCTATATGAGGGAAAATAAACAAGCAGCATTTATATTATAATTTGGCAGACGTTATATGAGGGAGGATCAAAAAGTATAAATATCCCCCTTAATATGCACTTATTTCACGCTTAAAACTATAATTACATTTTGATTCTCCCTCATACTTTCATAATGGCAGAACATTTTAATGGCATCCTGCACATGTTCACAATTAAAATGGATTTATTTCTTAACATAAAACTGGCCCACAAAACAGATAAACAAGACTGACAACACCAACAGAAAATCTCTCCTCCCACTATAAAGTTCTCGCACTCAAAATGGACCAATATTTATCAAGATTCTGAGCAGGGTAAACAAGATTGCAAATCTTACATTTCCCAAATCCTAAAAATATATTTCCTGAGAATATGAATCTAGGCTTTTATACGTATACTTATGAAACTATAATACCGGTGAGATATCAAACATCGTCATGGACTGATTTTCAAGAATATATTGCTTTGGCATTAAACATACATGTAAAACATCGCTTTTTAAGTGTCATTTCATTTCACTATCATTATACATCAAAAATTATACATCTAAATAATAACATTTTAAGGCTTTGATATATACGGTGCAATAAAACGTTAACAATGATTAATTTATATGCAAAATATATAATTTTAAATCTCATCGAAAAAAATATTATTTTGTATAAAACAATATATAGCATCTTGGTACTGGGTGTTGCCGAGTGGGTTCTCTGTATACATCTTCTATTCTATTCATCTTGAAGCACATCCATAGTAACAGATTGCTGAAAAAAATAAAATTATTTTCTCTTTTTAGTTAAAATATGTTTGATTTATTTGTTGGCTTAGTTTTACCACCATGTCAACAGCTATAGGTTATATGCCAGGCATTTTGTGCTTCTGCAAAAGCAGGCTACTGAAGATCTTAAAATATTTCACAAAATGGCTAAAAGTGCAAATGTGATTAATGGAACTAATGAGATAGGGTGGACATGTTATGATGTAATATCTTAGAAACGATGGCCCAAATGTTTAAGGATCTGTTGGCTTGACTTCGGTTTGAGTCAGGATTTCAAATTTCTCTGAATTTCTTATAAATGAATATGCAGTCAGACTTGGAGTATTTAAAAGCTTCCTGTTCAGAAAGAACGGAAATTATATACATCTTCTTGTACAAAAATCATTTATGAGAAAATGAAATTGGAAGGTTTTCCCTAACTGAAGGACAGATTAGCCAATTTTTGAAAAAAATGGTCTCATATCATTATCAGCATTGATATGTGCCGCAAGTCAAACAAAAATGTTTCAGTTAAGTGGGATACTGGATTCTTTATATGATTTAAGAATATCTCCCTTGGTTATGCAGTCATGGACAGTTATTACGTAAAGTACAGGCTGTATAAAGATTCTTTTACTGTTGAGTATGAATTAATGTGGTGATGTTTTATGTCGTAATGCCGTCTGCCGGTCATCCACAGGAAATCAACAGATCAAGGTCATTTAACTTTTTTTTTTAAATATTTGTGTACTGAAATGAAATGGTGTTTTATGTCCCGTCATTATATCTTATTAGGTTTTATTGGCACGGTAACCTGAGAGGGAGATGAGATGAGGAATGAAGTTTCCCATCAGACAAGTTTCCGCCAGAAAGCCAACCCACACGGGGCAGAGGTCTGTAGCTCTAAACCTCAATGCCTTATCCACTGAGCTACCGAGGCTGCACAAATAACTGAACAATATATTATTTTACAAACTGTAAGACAAACAACAATGAGATCTCTATGTGGGTGCATTGCTATGAAGGTAAAAATCGAAATATAAATCTGGGTGTAATTAATCTAAAAGGATTTTACATCTAGCTAAAAATATCAAGCCGCTATGGCTATTTATCAACCTAAGTCAAAAGGTCAAGGCCACTATGGCTATCAATCTAGCTCAAAAGGTCAAGGTCACTATGGCTATCAATCTAGCTCAAAAGGTCAAGGCCACTATGGCTACTTATAAATACATACCGGAAGTTCCCTGCCTTTGGTTTCAATGGGCAGACATAAGGCACATATAGCACAAATAATTCCTATAGACCCATAAACCCACACGGCCGCCGTCAGGGATGCATCCAGCAAAACCTGTAACAAACAAAATCTTTTACGGCTTCCATACCTTTTATAATTATTTCAGTCAATAATAAAGGCTGAAAAAGCTGATTATGTTCAAGAGCGATAACGAGAGATGTCCCACAGCTGCACAACTGAACTTTTCCTTTATCTTTTTTACGATATCTGAGAAGAAGAGTGAGGACATTTTGAACTGAAAGATGGTGCTCCCATATGAAAAGCGCACCATAAAATGAATTGGGTATAAAAATCAAATAAACTAGAAGATATCCATAGGACACAATACTCCTCTCCGCATTTTGAAAAGCATTGACTATATATTGTTTAATGGCTCATCAACACAGTAGAAGTTATTTAGAGCCACTCGAGACAGAAAGGAAGGACACATAGAAATCCGGGAACCTTCTCAACTTCTACTGACAAATAAATTTCTATGGTTCTTTATAATGCTTGGAGAATAGTCATGCGCACGCACCAACATCCGGTATGCAGGAAAACATGGAAAATGTCAGTAGCTGGTGGCGTCAACGCACATCATGTCTCTGATATGCAAGAAAAAGAATCTATCATGCGTATTTGGTAGAGCCTCAGTTCCGATAAAATCACTTATACCTCGGGTTGAAATTCCCTATCGTCAACGGATACCCATGAAAGATTCTTAGATTATATACCTGCGCTAGAAATGGTGTAATCATTGCTCCAACACGGGCCCACGACGAAGCTGTGCCAATACCTAATGTACGTATTGTGGTTGGGTATACCTGTCAACAGTACAAAATTAAGCTTTAGTCAGCATTTAGGTTTGAATTGGACATTTAAATGAATAATCTTTCATTCAAAATACAGAAACATTCATGAATGATACAGTGTTGAGCTTTTTTTTAAAGAAACTAACCCGCCAAGAAACATCAAAATTACATTACAAAACCATTTATCAGAACTCGGTCCATGTGTTCAGGTCATATAGTAATGTATATGTGCTGATTAAAAGTACAGTTTTGTTCATGGGTTCTTAAAATACCCGATATTGAATATGCGTAAAATGAATAATGAGTTGGTAACTCTTAATTTGATACTCCAGTTTCGGGGCTTGGCCTGACTGGTTAAAGCCGTTTATTCTTGGATTCTCAAAATAAATAAGTTATATACATACCGTAGGTTTAGAAATGGTGTACATAATTATGTTGTAAAATTTGGCTGTTGTTGGCGGGATAGCTACTTTAAGTTTCTGTGGTTAATCATAACTAAATGATCTGTTGGCATTTCTTGAAGGTGATATTGAAGTTCACTATTACTTATTGGTAATAAATGAGTGTAAGATTACATACATATTGATACGGCACAAAGTTAAGAGATTTTCATTAGAAGAAAAGCAGAGTAAGAAGCCATCTGAATCAAAACACAATTCCAGAAACTGGTAGCCATTATGTAAAACATACTTTCTCATAAAAACCACTGAACTACAGAGTAGCCATTTTGACATTTTTCTGCTTTGATACTGTAAGAAACGTTTATTTAGAAGACATTTTATTTCAGTGCCTTTAGTGGACGTTGTCTGTGCGCAAAATCAAAATGTCTGCTAAAAAAGTATAAACATTTTACCAAAAAGTCATCTATTTTCAACGAATCTCTTCAAGACAAAACCGATTACTTTATTTAAAGTTTGTTTGATTACTATTTTCCAATCAAACGAAAAGATAACTCAGTATTAACTGCAATTCTACAGTACATAATTTCTCACTTAAATTAATTTGATATTACACGTGTAGTGTAATTCTGGCGTGTTATGCATATACCTATTTATTTGCAGAAGGAGCGTCAGCAATTTCAGAAATGAATACGCCATTATAGCAATTTATAATTTTCCACTGATGAGATGTTCAGATTTTACCTTATTTTCAGTAGGTGATAACATTTGTGTTACTCAGTTTTTATCCTTAGATTCTGAAGTAAAATAAAAATCTGTGGCTGAGAAAAAAAAGACGATAATTTTCAAGATTAGATTTTGAAAGATACATATATTGAATCAGATTGCATACATGTGCATACATGTGCATGAAATATGCAGGGTTTTAAAAGTATCACACTGCAAATATCTGATATTTTAAAGTAAAGTTGGTTAACCATCTATGATAAAGACCAAGTCTATCACCTACCAAAATGTAGTGGTGTGTCAAAGTTCTTGTCACTGATTGGTCAGTCTATTTTGATGATGCTTAACCAAAATTATGGATATTACTCAATTTTAAAGAGTCTAAAAGTATTATTAACAAACAAAGACAATCAAAATTGCCTCCTCGACGATGACTGTTCGGGAATAATCCTACACTGCCAGAATTCAATGGAGCACGAGAGCGCTAAAATAAAATGCACTGCGCCAAAAATGTGACTACACTAAATAAACATTTCTTACAGCAACGACACATGCATAAAAACAAAATGTTATTTTAAAGCGATATAATCAAAATAAAAAACAGAAAAAGAAAATAGAAATACCTCTGATGTGTAAATATAGACAAAGTTAAACATTCCTGAAGAGAACCCACGCACGAGAAAAATAAACACAGTAAGAACACTTTGTGGTACAGGTAGCTGAAGCAGTATAAAAAATAATCCACAGCCAAATAAGTTTGTGGCCCCCGTCCAACGTCGACCAACCAGATCTATCAGACATATATTCAAAGGCAGCGCTGAAATTAGTCAAAAGTATGTGTTTTTCATGCAAAAAATAAATAAATAAGGCACCAACCATAACACTTTTGGGAAAGGGTCTGGAATAAATTTCCATAATTTTAGGTAAAATGTTTTATTTTATGCTTGCTTGCTTGATCAGTTGTTATGTGTATATGAAGTTTGGGAACAACCCATTCAAAATTGTCTGAGGAATGCAAATAATAACTAGAAGGGTGTTCCATGGAACACTTGGTGAGCTTATTTCAGCAAGTACTATAAAGTTTGAATCCTTCATGAATTATGGAGCAGTCTATTTTATTTTTTTTTAAAGTGTTAAAGTTTATGAAAAGGGGCAAAAATCTGCATTGGATAAGCGATAAGGAAGAACTGTATAAAGTTTCATGATCATAGGTCAAATACTTTTCAAGTTATGGCCAGTTATGAGCTTGGTTAGGTTGCAGGTTAAAGTTTTATGAAAGGGGTCACAACTCTGCCAAAATGAAAGTCAGAGTTATTGGACATGTGTAACAACATTCTTTGGGTTGAGATGAAGATGTATGTGAAGTTTCGCAGCGCGATTCCAGTACAGCTCCCACTTCACTTTGTGAATGCGGGGGTAATCAAATTATTCTGCCTAAAGTTTAATCCTAGAACATATAATGGTTGGTGCCACAGGTAGTGTACATACATAAAACCAGATTGATGATGGTAACTGGCTTGCGGAACGTCGGTGGTTCTACCCAGGTGCCCGCCCGTGCACGAAAATTGCCCGGAGGGGCACCTGGGGTCTTCCTCCACCAATGGAAGCTGGAAAGTCGCCATATGACCTTAGCTGTTGGTGCGACTATAAAATCCAATTCAATCAACCAATTCAATGATGATGGTAATATGGAGAGCATACCAGTATACAGAGAGATCAACAGAATAACTAAGAAAATTAAAGACATTAAAAAAGTTTAAACATATTTCTTTTACATCAATTGCCTAACAAGTTCATCCAATTTATATTAATCACTCTCAATGGCTTCCTTGATAGAACCGGTACAAAGCAATGTGCAAATTATCTTATCAAAGATAAATAGCATGGCCACAGCATGGATCGAACCCACGACCTCTTGATCTGGAGTCTTACGCTCTATCACTGGACCATGCACTCCACTAAAGAAATTTCTGAGATGATGTTAGATCAGTTTATCTGTTTTTACATTTACCTATAAAGTTAAACTCGCTCTTATTGTAGAGACCTGAAGGTTGCATTCTGCTAAATATAGTCTGACAAAAGCCATGCCTTTTGTTGTGTACAATTCAGTGTTGAAGTGAAGGTTCACAGAGGTCAGCACATAATAGCTTGAAATATATGCAATATGCATTTTCAGGAAAAATAAATCATATGCAAAAATAATCCCCAGCTGCTAGGATCATGGAATTGAACAAAAATATTGTTTTTATGTTTTTTATACTAGAAGGCCACGGCCTGCATGTCGAGCCCTGTGTTGAAGAAGTCCTGACTGGGCTATATTTTGATCTGACCAACACCAAAGTCAATCCCATGAGATATTTGTACCTTATGTGTACTTAGTATTTAATTTAATTAATCCAAAGTAGGTCACAGCGACCCAAAATTCTGCACATGATGTAAGATGCATGTGAGGAACATTTTGGTGGAGTTGTGAAAATCCTGCAAGAAAGGAGAAAGATATGTATGGCATAGCAGGCACCGGACATGACCAATGTTTCATCCAAAGTAGGTCACAGTCATCCAAAACTGGGCACATGAAGTTTCATGCATATAAGAAACATTCTGGAGGAGTTTGGTGAAAATCCTGCAAGAAATTTAAAGAAGCAAGATATGCATTTGGTAGGGGAGACCAGAGGTGCTTATATTTTGACCAAACTAAGTCGTAGTGACCCCAAATTTGGCACATAAATTAGATGCATAAAAGGGACATTCTGGTGGAGTTTGGTGAAAATCCAACAAGAAAAAAAGCAAGATATGCATGTTGTAGCGGAGAACGGACATTGCCTATATTTCATCTAAAGTAGGTCACAGCGAACGAAATGTTGCATACGATGTTCGATCCGAAATTGTGCAAGTAATGTAAGATGCAAACAAGGGACATTCTGGTGGAATTTGGTGAAAATCCTGCAAGTAATGAATAAAATATAAATAAATGAAGGTTGGACACACTAACAAACAAACAAACTGACACACCAGGACCATTGTGCTCGCTAAGTCTAGATGAACAAAAATTAACCTCAAGTGGTAATGCATGTCAATATTCAGTGCGGATTACACACGGTAAACATTGACATGTGTACAGAGTTTGAGCTGGGAAATGTGTGTCTGTATGTGCTTTCAAAGGCTCTGTGATGGAAAAACATTATCTAAGAAATATTGTAATTGAAAGAATTTCTCTGGTGTCTAGTTCTTTAGATACCAATACAAGCTGACAGGTCACAAAGGTGGCCTATGGCAAAGTATTTGCATGCAACTTGACCTACCTATAAACTCTCCCAGCGTAGAGACGATCATGCTTGTGTAGTCATCTGCCTTCAATAAGTTACACTTACATTTCTCTCCACCTAAATCAGAATAAAAATATACAAACACACAGAAGATAAAAAAATGTTTTTGTATAAACATTTTTAGCCCTTTGGTAAAATAGTCGATTTTTTATTTGATCAACACCAATGTCAATCTCATGAAATTTTCGTTTTTTACATTTATTATTACATTATTTCATTCAAAGTCGGTCACAGAGACCCACAACTTTGCGCGTGATGTTAGATGCATATAAGAAACATTCTGGTGAAGTTTGGTGAAAATTCTCAAATAATGAAGAAGATATAAATACACTGTGTGTGCTTATTTCCACGGTTAGGTTGCAGGTTAAAATCTAAAAATAAAATAAAAATGAAAGTCAGAGTTATTGGACATGTGAAACAACATTCCTTAAGGTGAGATGAAGATGTGTGTGAAGTTTCATGTTATACTCCTTTAGAATACGGGCACGCGCGTGCCTAATGATGCCAATATTATAACCATATAATATTCATTCTAAATCAATTCTTGCTTTTACTAAAACAATATACGGCTTGAACAACATTCCACCTGACTTTAATATTATTAGACTTTGTTTAAGAGTATTTATAGGGTGAGAAACCTCAATATTTATGTAGCCCTTAGGCCATTAAAAATTAATAACCTGGTTCTCAGGCCCGCCCGCATGTCTTTTTTTTGTGCCGCATTGCCGATTTTATCTCAAAAGTAATAAAATTAAAATTGGAAATGCGCTAATGACTATCTGCCGCTCTGCTCGCTAGCTTGTGAGTTTTGCAGTCGTACGGGTTACTAATCTAGGAGTCAGACGCTTGAGATGCTTGGAACTAGTAGGTGCTACAGAACAGGCGATTTATTCAAGCGTCTAATCGACAAAGTCTCACAACAACATGCAATAGTTTATGCGTGATCTAATAAAAATATACGGACTTATTGTGATTGAAAGAAGCATACGTCGGGAAGAAGTGATAAGGTAATGATCGACAATAGAGATGAGCTGATCCAACTGGTTATTGCACATGTATTTCGAGATATTTTGCATCAATGTATTAGAATTAAAAGTTTGGATAAAAAAAAATCGCCCGCGTGTCTGTTGACCACTGTAAAATTGTAAAAAAAAATGCGCCCGCCCACATCTCTTCTCAGAAAAAGTGGCCAGAGAAACAGGTAATTAATTTTTTGTGGCCTTATGCCGTTTCCAAAAAACTGCATTTGTGTGCTGACAGACATTCCATCTGCAAGAGTTACAAGTAATATAACGTGAATAAACATTTTTTATAAAGTCATGCATGAATATAATTTGATAACAAATTGTATTTAGTTTATGTGCTGGTATTTAATTGTTATATTGTCAGCATACAAGCTGAAAAGGGAGATAATTTTAAATCTAACGGTTCTCCATATAACCTCCAGCAGTACCTTATTTCAGTTATCAGTATGTATATATGGGGTTTAACGTCACAATTTAACAATCTTTCAGTAATACCATAACAGCATCTAATTGCAGCAGTGAGCTTAGTGCTCAATTTTATAGTGCTGCCAAGCACATAACTTGATACCCCACCGAGTCACATTATACTGACACTGGGCCGACCGGTCCTAACATTACCCTTCATACGAAGGAAGTCATGCAAGGGAGCTACTAGTACCATGTTGGAGTGACCTGGCTCAGGATCGGACCCGTCATGCAAGGGAGCTGCTAGTAACATCCATGCAAGGGAGTTACTAGTACCATGTTGGAGTGACCTGGCTGGGGATCGGACCCGTCATGCAAGGAGGCTACTAGTACCATGTTGGAGTGACCTGGCTGGGGATCGGACCCGTCATGCAAGGGAGCTACTAGTACCATGTTGGAGTCACCTGGCTGGGGATCGGACCCTTCATACAAGGGGGCTACTAGTACCATGTTGGAGTGACCTGGCTGGGGATCGGACCAGTCATGCAAGGGAGCTACTAGTACCATGTTGGAGTCACCTGGCTGGGGATCGGACCCTTCATACAAGGGAGCTACTAGTACCACGTTGGAGTGACCTGGCTGGGGATCGGACCCGTCATGCAAGGGGGCTACTAGTACCATGTTGGAGTGACCTGGCTGGGGATCGGACCCGTCATGCAAGGGAGCTACTAGTACCATGTTGGAGTCACCTGGCTGGGGATCGGACCCTTCATACAAGGGGGCTACTAGTACCATGTTGGAGTGACCTGGCTGGGGATCGGACCAGTCATGCAAGGGAGCTACTAGTACCATGTTAGAGTCACCTGGCTGGGGATCGGACCCTTCATACAAGGGAGCTACTAGTACCATGTTGGAGTGACCTGGCTGGGGATCGGACCCGTCATGCAAGGGAGCTACTAGTACCATGTTGGAGTGACCTGGCTGGGGATCGGACCCGTCATGCAAGGGAGCTACTAGTACCATGTTGGAGTGACCTTGCTGGGGATCAGACCCGTCATGCAAGGGAGCTACTAGTACCATGTTGGAGTGACCTGGCTGGGGATCAGACCCGTCATGCAAGGGAGCTACTAGTACCATGTTGGAGTCACCTGGCTGGGGATCGGACCCGTCATGCTAGGGAGCTACTAGTACCATGTTGGAGTGACCTGGCTGAGAACGGACCGTCATGCAAGGGAGCTACTAGTACCATGTTGGAGTGACCTGGCTGAGAACGGACCGTCATGCAAGGGAGCTACTAGTAACATGTTGGAGTGACCTGGCTGGGGATCGGACCCGTCATGCTAGGGAGCTACTAGTACCATGTTGGAGTCACCTGGCTGGGGATCGGACCCGTCATGCAAGGGAGCTACTAGTACCATGTTGGAGTGACCTGGCTGGGGATCGGACCCGTCATGCTAGGGAGCTACTAGTACCATGTTGGAGTCACCTGGCTGGGGATCGGACCCTTCATACAAGGGGGCTACTAGTACCATGTTGGAGTCACCTGGCTGGGGATCGGACCCGTCATGCAAGGGAGCTACTAGTACCATGTTGGAGTGACCTGGCTGAGAACGGACCGTCATGCAAGGGAGCTACTAGTACCATGTTGGAGTGACCTGACTGGGGATCGGACCCGTCATGCTAGGGAGCTACTAGTACCATGTTGGAGTGACCTGGCTGGGGATCGGACCCTTCATACAAGGGGGCTACTAGTACCACGTTGGAGTGAACTGGCCGGGGATCGGACCCGTCATGCAAGGGGGCTACTAGTACCATGTTGGAGTGACCTGGCTGGGGATCGGACCCGTCATGCAACGGAGCTACTAGTACCATGTTGGAGTCACCTGGCTGGGGATCGGACCCTTCATACAAGGGGGCTACTAGTACCATGTTGGAGTGACCTGGCTGGGGATCGGACCAGTCATGCAAGGGAGCTACTAGTACCATGTTGGAGTCACCTGGCTGGGGATCGGACCCTTCATACAAGGGAACTACTAGTACCATGTTGGAGTGACCTGGCTGGGGATCGGACCCGTCATGCAAGGGAGCTACTAGTACCATGTTGGAGTGACCTGGCTGGGGATCGGACCCGTCATGCAAGGGAGCTACTAGTACCATGTTGGAGTGACCTGGCTGGGGATCGGACCCGTCATGCAAGGGAGCTACTAGTACCATGTTGGAGTGACCTGGCTGGGGATCAGACCCGTCATGCAAGGGAGCTACTAGTACCATGTTGGAGTCACCTGGCTGGGGATCGGACCCGTCATGCTAGGGAGCTACTAGAACCATGTTGGAGTGACCTGGCTGAGAACGGACCGTCATGCAAGGGAGCTACTAATACAATGTTGGAGTGACCTGACTGGGGATCGGACCCGTCATGCAAGGGAGCTACTAGTACCATGTTGGAGTCACCTGACTGGGGATCGGACCCGTCATGCTAGGGAGCTACTAGTACCATGTTGGAGTCACCTGGCTATGGATCGGACCCTTCATACAAGGGGGCTACTAGTACCATGTTGGAGTCACCTGGCTGGGGATCGGACCCGTCATGCAAGGGAGCTACTAGTACCATGTTGGAGTGACCTGGCTGAGAACGGACCGTCATGCAAGGGAGCTACTAGTACCATGTTGGAGTGACCTGACTGGGGATCGGACCCGTCATGCTAGGGAGCTACTAGTACCATGTTGGAGTGACCTGACTGGGGATCGGACCCGTCATGCAAGGGAGCTACTAGTACCATGTTGGAGTGACCTGACTGGGGATCGGACCCGTCATGCTAGGGAGCTACTAGTACCATGTTGGAGTGACCTGACTGGGGATCGGACCCGTCATGCAAGGGAGCTACTAGTACCATGTTGGAGTGACCTGGCTGGGGATTGGACCTGTCATGCAAGGGGGCTACTAGTACCATGTTGGAGTGACCTGGCTGGGGATCGGACCCGTCATGCAAGGGAGCTACTAGTACCATGTTGGAGTCACCTGGCTGGGGATCAGACCCGTCATGCAAGGGAGCTACTAGTACCATGTTGGAGTCACCTGGCTGGGGATCGGACCCGTCATGCTAGGGAGCTACTAGAACCATGTTGGAGTGACCTGGCTGAGAACGGACCGTCATGCAAGGGAGCTACTAATACAATGTTGGAGTGACCTGACTGGGGATCGGACCCGTCATGCAAGGGAGCTACTAGTACCATGTTGGAGTCACCTGACTGGGGATCGGACCCGTCATGCTAGGGAGCTACTAGTACCATGTTGGAGTCACCTGGCTATGGATCGGACCCTTCATACAAGGGGGCTACTAGTACCATGTTGGAGTCACCTGGCTGGGGATCGGACCCGTCATGCAAGGGAGCTACTAGTACCATGTTGGAGTGACCTGGCTGAGAACGGACCGTCATGCAAGGGAGCTACTAGTACCATGTTGGAGTGACCTGACTGGGGATCGGACCCGTCATGCTAGGGAGCTACTAGTACCATGTTGGAGTGACCTGACTGGGGATCGGACCCGTCATGCAAGGGAGCTACTAGTACCATGTTGGAGTGACCTGACTGGGGATCGGACCCGTCATGCTAGGGAGCTACTAGTACCATGTTGGAGTGACCTGACTGGGGATCGGACCCGTCATGCAAGGGAGCTACTAGTACCATGTTGGAGTGACCTGGCTGGGGATTGGACCTGTCATGCAAGGGGGCTACTAGTACCATGTTGGAGTGACCTGGCTGGGTATCGGACCCGTCATGCAAGGGAGCTACTAGTACCATGTTGGAGTGACCTGGCTGGGGATCGGACCCGTCATGCTAGGGAGCTACTAGTACCATGTTGGAGTGACCTGACTGGGGATCGGACCAGTCATGCAAGGGAGCTACTAGTACCATGTTGGAGTGACCTGTCTGGGGATCGGACCCTTCATACAAGGGGGCTACTAGTACCATGTTGGAGTGACCTGGTTGGGGATCGGACCCGTCATGCAAGGGAGCTACTAGTACCATGTTGGAGTGACCTGGCTGGGGATCGGAACTGTCATGCAAGGGAGCTATTGGTACCATGTTGGAGTGACCTGGCTGGGGATTGGACCCGTCATGCAAGGGAGCTACTGGTACCATGTTGGAGTGACCTGGCTGGGGACCGGACCCATCATGAAGGGAGCTTCTAGTACCATGTTGGAGTGACCTGGCTGGGGACCGGACCCATCACGAAGGGAGCTTCTAGTACCATGTTGGAGTGACCTGGTTGGGGATCGCACCCGTCATGAAGGGAGGTACTAGTACCATGTTGGAGTGACCTGGCTTGGGATCAAACCCGTCATGCAAGGGAGCTACTAGTACCATGTTGGAGTGACCTGGCTTGGGGATCGCACCCGTCATGAAGGGAGCTACTAGTACCATGTTGGAGTGACCTGGTTGGGGATCGCACCCGTCATGAAGGGAGCTACTAGTACCATGTTGGAGTGACCTGGCTGGGGATCGGACCCGTCATGCAAGGGAGCTACTAGTACCATGTTGGAGTGACCTGGCTTGGGATCGAACCGGTCATGCAAGGGAGCTACTAGTACCATGTTGGGAGTGACCTGGCTTGGGATCGAACCCGTCATGCAAGGGAGCTACTACTACCATGTTGGAGTGACCTGGCTGAGAACGGACCGTCATGCAAGGGAGCTACTAGTACCATGTTGGAGTGACCTGGCTGTGGAGCTACTAGTAACCGGTTTATGAAGTCCTTGGAGTGACCTGGCTGGGGATCCGACCCGGGACTTCCCGCATGCAAGCCAGACTATACCACTATGGTATGCCGCGGTTTCAGTTATCAGTCCTACGTACCTGAATTCTCCGTATTCCTTAGCTGCAGTATCTCGGCACTGGCCAGTACCATCCCATAGTAGGACAAGGCGGTACCAAACCATAAAACCCACACCATCAAGGTGGTACGAAGGTACATCGGGGAGAACAGATCTTTGGGATTGCCTCTCTCAGCCTACCAATGAAATTATCGTCATTGTATATTAAAAGGACACATGGCAATCTTGAAGTTTTGATCAAGCATTAACATCAGCGTTTTGAGTTATTAATCTAATATCATTTGGACTTTAAACCTGCTTGCATAGAATTAAAATAAAATTCAGAGTTTTCATTTTTTCTTAAGCTAATATTTTGACTTATTTTGTGATATGTATCGTATAGTCAGTCAAGTTTTGCCAAGCACATTGTATCATGAGCACAGCGTATCGTTGCAGTACTAATCTTATGTGATTACAGCTTACAGCTGACATACCTATAAGAGTCCCATTTGGTAGCGTCCCCATGAGGTTTTACTTACAACCGACATATCTCTATAAACAGTCCCCTTTGGTAACATCCCCCTTTGGTTGTACTAAAGCTGGCATATCTACAAGAGTTCCCTAGGTATCAACCCTGTTTAATACTTACAACTGGCATATCTACTATAGTCCCCTTAGGTAGTGTCCCCCTGTTTAACTTGGCAGCCTTCGTTAAAACCTTCATTGCTTCTTCCTTCCTCCCCGCTGCAACAAGATAACGCGCTGATTCCGGTAAAAACTGTATAATTAAAAATAATAGATTAGACGCAGGATTTACATAAGATTTATATATAATTTGGCTACATGTACAAAGGAAATGTTTTTCTAACAGGAATTTTGCACAAAAGTAATAGTACATAAAATTAAGGTGAATTTGGTTTAAACAAATATATTTTTTCAAAAAGTTTACAATATGTGCATGTAGTTTAACAATAAAATATAATATAATAAGATTGGACTTAGTCAATTTCTTTTTGTGAATGAAAATTTCACATTTATAATATACAGAAAACTCTACAGAAACTTTCACATATTAAAATACAATAGAATATACCATTTTTATTATTCAAGAAATTCAAGTTAAAAATATTTGCATGAAATGCAGTGAATGCAATAAATATTGTTGCCTGTTTTTTGAAGTCTACTCCTGTTCAAGGTTCACGTGCAGACTTGCACGCCGTTTCATTCACCTGACAAAATTTAATTATACATACATAGTCCCATAATTGACCAGTTGAAACTAGAACTATCACTGAAGGTGATGAATACCCCGCTTAAATTCTAAGTCAAACAAAGGGCCAAAAATCTGTAATAAATTAGGCAATCAACAATGGGTGATGTAGAGGGACATAAGGTCATCAGTTGTTATGTGTATATAATATCTGGGAATAACCCATTCAAAACTGTCTGAGTAATGCAAGTAATAAATATGTGTTACGCGACCGACACAATGCGACGCGACAGGACAAACATGTGTTACACGACGCAAAACGATGGGACAAAAATGTGACGCGATGGGACATTACAAACAACGTGATACCTATATAGCCCCATTTCACTTTGTGAAAGTGGGGGTATAATGATGAAGTGAGGCACACATGGTATTCAAGTTAATGTCTCTGCACCACAGCCACATTATTTAGGTATGAAAGAGTTATCTTAAGACTAGAAACATGATACTGGGTTACTCTGATATAAAGGACACAAAAAAAACACACTTACCCGTAGCAAGATAACTATCATAAATGAGGGTATAGCTGACATAAGAAGTAGATATCTCCATCCCAGACGGGGTATCACAATAGATGCCAGCACTATCTCAAACATAGTCCCACACGCCCAGCTGATCTGTAATTATACAAACATATATAGTCCCACACACCCAGCTGATCTGTAATTATATATACATAGACCCACACACATAGCTGATCTGTAATTATAGATACATACATAGTCCCACATGCCCAGCTGATCTGTAATTTTACATAGGTAGTCCCACACCCAGCTGATCTGTAATTATACATAGATAGTCCCACACACCCAGCTGATCTGTAATTATACAGAGATAGTCCCACACTCCCAGCTGATCTGTTATTATACATAGATACTCTCACACACCCAGCTGATCTGTAATTATACATAGATACTCCCACACACCCAGCTGACCTGTAATTATACATACAAACATAGTCCCACACTACAGATGATCTGTAATTATACATAGATAGTCCCACACACCCAGCTGATCTGTTATTATACATAGATAGTCCCACACACCCAGCTGATCTGTAATTATACATACATTGTCCCACACACCAAGCTGATCTGTAATTATACATAGATAGTCCCACACACCCAGCTGATCTGTAATTATGCATACACAGTCCCACACACCCAGCTGATCTGTAATTATACATACAAACATAGTCCCACACATCCAGATGATCTGTAATTATATATATATACTCCCACACACCCAGCTGATCTGTAATTATACATAGATAGTCCCACACACCTGGCTGATCTGTAATTATACATACATAGTCCCACATGCCTAGCTGATCAGAAATTAGACATAGATAGTCCCACACACCCGGGTGATCTCAGTGCCCCAGATAACTTTTGGACCTATTGAGTATATCACTCATGAAATTAAAATAAACTGAGTGAATTTCAAATTTTCAAAAATAATAGGGTGATTTGGGGATCAAATGTAAAACAAGCAATATAACTTAACCATCTTTATGTGAGCTTTATTGACTTGTTATTCATGGCAGCGGTTTTCAATGATTAATTTCCATAGAAACACTAATCACATGTGTTAATTTCAGAAGTGTTTCTTAACGGTAACTCGCTTGTCGGTTTACGTCCCCGTTTCGACATTTTTATCGTCTGCACAACGCAAATGCTTTCAAAAGTAAACAAGAAAGCGCCCAGACGACTACACACAATAGTATAGACTGGTATAGCGTACATATTCAACTATATATCGTTCTCTTTTACTGATCCACTTTATCGATAATTATGTTACGTCCCAGTCACGATATACACCGGAAGTAAAATCTGCTTTTTGTAAATATTGGAATATGCACGGAAACAATCCATCAATCATTTGAACACTTTGACTGTCGATACGCTCGAAAATTAAACTGTTTGAGTGAAAAAAAATATCTGGTACGCATGTCATGGAAATTAATTGGGTATTAGGTAATTTTAATTGAGTGAAATACGCAGATACGCTGCTTATCTGGGGCATTGTGATCTGTAAATATACATAGATAGTCCCACACACCCAGCTGATCTGTAATTATACATACATAGTCACACACACCAAGCTGATCTGTAATTATACATAGATAGTCCCACACATCGAGCTGATCTGTAATTTTGCATACATAGTCCCATACGCCCAGCTGATTTGTAATTATACATACATAGTCCCACACACTCAGCTGATCTGTAATTATACAATCCCAGTTGATCTGTATGCCTAGCTGATCAGAAATTATACATAGATAGTCCCACACACCCATCTGATCTGTAATTATACATACATAGTCCCACACACCAAGCTCATCTGTAATTATACATAGATAGTCCCACACATCCAGCTGATCTGTAATTATGCATACATAGTCCCATACGCCCAGCCGATATGTAATTATACATACATAGTCCCACACACCCAGTTGATCTGTAATTATACACACATAGTCCCACACACCCAGCTGATCTGTAATGATACATAGATAGTCCCACATGCCCAGCTGATCTGTATTGATACATAGATAGTCCCACACACCCAGCTGATCTGTAATGATACATAGATAGTCCCACATGCCCAGCTGATCTGTAATGATACATAGATAGTCCCACACACCCAGCTGATCTGTAATTATATATACAATGTCCCACACACCCAGCTGACCTGTAATTATACATACATAGTCCCACACCCCCAGTTCATCTGTAATTATACGTAGTCCCACACATCCAGATGATCTGTAATTATACATACATAGTCCCACACAACCAGTTGATCTGTAATTATACATAGATAGTCCCACACACCCAGTTGATCTGTTATTATACATATACTCCCACATGCCCATCTGATCTGTAATTATACATAGATAGTCCCACACACCCAGCTGATCTGTAATTATACATACATAGTCCCACACACCAAGCTGATCTGTAATTATACATAGATAGTCCCACACACCCAGCTGATCTGTAATTATGCATACACAGTCCCACACACCCAGCTGATCTGTAATTATACATACAAACATAGTCCCACACATCCAGATGATCTGTAATTATATATATATATACTCCCACACACCCAGCTGATCTGTAATTATACATAGATAGTCCCACACACCTGGCTGATCTGTAATTATACATACATAGTCCCACATGCCTAGCTGATCAGAAATTAGACATAGATAGTCCCACACACCCGGGTGATCTCAGTGCCCCAGATAACTTTTGGACCTATTGAGTATATCACTCATGAAATTAAAATAAACTGAGTGAATTTCAAATTTTCAAAAATAATAGGGTGATTTGGGGATCAAATGTAAAACAAGCAATATAACTTAACCATCTTTATGTGAGCTTTATTGACTTGTTATTCATGGCAGCGGTTTTCAATGATTAATTTCCATAGAAACACTAATCACATGTGTTAATTTCAGAAGTGTTTCTTAACGGTAACTCGCTTGTCGGTTTACGTCCCCGTTTCGACATTTTTATCGTCTGCACAACGCAAATGCTTTCAAAAGTAAACAAGAAAGCGCCCAGACGACTACACACAATAGTATAGACTGGTATAGCGTACATATTCAACTATATATCGTTCTCTTTTACTGATCCACTTTATCGATAATTATGTTACGTCCCAGTCACGATATACACCGGAAGTAAAATCTGCTTTTTGTAAATATTGGAATATGCACGGAAACAATCCATCAATCATTTGAACACTTTGACTGTCGATACGCTCGAAAATTAAACTGTTTGAGTGAAAAAAAATATCTGGTACGCATGTCATGGAAATTAATTGGGTATTAGGTAATTTTAATTGAGTGAAATACGCAGATACGCTGCTTATCTGGGGCATTGTGATCTGTAAATATACATAGATAGTCCCACACACCCAGCTGATCTGTAATTATACATACATAGTCACACACACCAAGCTGATCTGTAATTATACATAGATAGTCCCACACATCCAGCTGATCTGTAATTTTGCATACATAGTCCCATACGCCCAGCTGATTTGTAATTATACATACATAGTCCCACACACTCAGCTGATCTGTAATTATACAATCCCAGTTGATCTGTATGCCTAGCTGATCAGAAATTATACATAGATAGTCCCACACACCCAGCTGATCTGTAATTATACATACATAGTCCCACACACCAAGCTCATCTGTAATTATACATAGATAGTCCCACACATCCAGCTGATCTGTAATTATGCATACATAGTCCCATACGCCCAGCCGATATGTAATTATACATACATAGTCCCACACACCCAGTTGATCTGTAATTATACACACATAGTCCCACACACCCAGCTGATCTGTAATGATACATAGATAGTCCCACATGCCCAGCTGATCTGTATTGATACATAGATAGTCCCACACACCCAGCTGATCTGTAATGATACATAGATAGTCCCACATGCCCAGCTGATCTGTAATGATACATAGATAGTCCCACACACCCAGCTGATCTGTAATTATATATACAATGTCCCACACACCCAGCTGACCTGTAATTATACATACATAGTCCCACACCCCCAGTTCATCTGTAATTATACGTAGTCCCACACATCCAGATGATCTGTAATTATACATACATAGTCCCACACAACCAGTTGATCTGTAATTATACATAGATAGTCCCACACACCCAGTTGATCTGTTATTATACACACATAGTCCCACACACCCAGCTGATCTGTAATGATACATAGATAGTCCCACATGCCCAGCTGATCTGTAATGATACATAGATAGTCCCCACACCCAGCAGATCTGTAATTATATATACATAGTCCCACACATCCAGCTGATCTGTAATTATATATACATAGTCCCACACACCCAGCTGATCTGTAATTATACATACATAGTCCCACACCCCCAGTTCATCTGTAATTATACGTAGTCCCACACATCCAGATGATCTGTAATTATACATACATAGTCCCACACAACCAGTTGATCTGTAATTATACATAGATAGTCCCACACACCCAGTTGATCTGTAATTATACACACATAGTCCCACACACCCAGCTGATCTGTAATGTTACATATATAGTCCCACATGCCCAGCTGATCTGTAATTATATATACATAGTCCCACACATCCAGCTGATCTGTAATTATATTTACATAGTCCCACACACCCAGTTGATATGTAATTATAAATATATAGTCCCACAACCCCAGTTGATCTGTAATTATACAAAGTCCCACATTCTCAGATTATCTGTAATTATACATAGTCCCACACACCCAGTTGATCTGTAATTATACATAGATAGTCCCACACACCCAGTTGATCTATAATTATACATACATAGTCCCACACACCCAGCTGATCTGTAATGTTGCTCATTCAAGGGCTGTATTGAACTGTGAAATGACAAAAATATAGAATAAAATATTTGTTAAAAATTAAATGATGTTCTTACCTTTTCTTAAGGTTGTAATTGAAACCTCATATAGCTTTATTTCACCTCACCTATTTCAACTGACCAAAGAATACATTTATCAGTCTGTAAAGTAAATAGAAGATTACTTACGGAAGTTATATTCAAAAGTTTGGCTCGGTACTTGGATGGTAAATATTCTGTGAGAAGTGTAAATCTGAAAATGACAATAAAAGTTTCAAGTAACAAAGTATAAGTATGAGCACACAGTTTTAAAATTTTCATATTTTAGTTCTATACAGACATTTTCTACAGGAACAGTTTTAACATTATAACTTCATTTACGACTTAACCAGTTTTAATTATACCCAAAATCATGTACATGAATGTTAATTAAAAGGGCATTCTTTAAATTCATCATACATTTGGGTCCACTGATGCAGCTGTTGTTTCTGATCTCATTCTAATGAGAAATGCTACCAAAATTATTTTCTTTGCAACCCTTTTAGAAATTCCCTCATGCAGTATAGGATATTCCCTGGATTGAATATAGGACATCTACCATGAAATATAGGACATTCCCCATTACAGGACATTTCCCATTAAATATAGGATATCCCACCATACAATATAAGACATTCCCTCATGAAAATAATGACATTATCCATGAAATATAGGAGATTCCCCCATGCATTATAGGAGATTCTCCCATGAAGTATAGGAGATTCCCCTATGAAATATAGGAGATTCCTCCATGCAGTATTGGAGATTCCCCCAAGAAATATAGGAGATTCCCTCATGAAGTATAGGACCCATGAAATATAGGAGATTCCTCCATGCAGTATTGGAGATTCCCTCATGATGTATAGGAGATTCCCCCATGAAGTATAGGAGATTCCCCCGTGAATTATAGGAGATTCTCCCATGAAATATAGGCGATTCCTTCATAAAGTATAGGAGATTCCCCCATGAAGTATAGGAGATTCACTCAAGATGTATAGGAGATTGCCCCATGAAGTATAGGAGATCCCCCCCAAGAAATATAGGAGATTCCCTCATGAAGTATAGGACCCATGAAATATAGGAGATTGCCCCATGAAGTACAGGAGATTGCCCCATGAAGTATAGGAGATTCCCCCACAAAATACAGGTTCCCCCATGAAATGCAGGAGATTCCCCCACGATGTAAAGGAGATTCCCCTATGGAATATAGGAGATTTCCCCATGAAGAATAGGAGATCTCCTAATGAAATATAGGACATTCCCCCATGAAATAAGGAGATTCCCTCATGATGTATAGGTGATTACCCCATGAAGTATAAGAGATTCCCCATGAAATATAGGTGTTTAACCCATTAAGTATAGGAGATTCCACCATGGACTATAGGAGATTCCCCCATGAAGTAAAGGAGATTCCCTCAAGAAGTATAGGGTATTCCCCCATGAAGTATAGGACATTCCCATATGGAGTATAGGAGATTTCCCCATGAAGTATAGGGCATTCCCCCATGCAGTATAGGACATTCCCCTATGGAGTATAGGAGATTTCTCCATGAAGTATAAGGCATTCCCCCATGAAGTATAGGACATTCCCCCCATGAAGTATAAGGCATTCACCCATGAAGTATAGGAGATTTCCCAATGAAGTATAGGAGAATTAACTCACGATTGAGGTGATCCTGCCATGCCTCCCCCAACGAGACCACGCAGGATGAGAATCCAGGTGTATGAGGGACTGAAGGTTGTCAGAAGGCCAAAATATCCGATCCACAGAGACACCATGTATAACGCCTGAAAAGAATGCATTATGGAAAAAGAATGAAATGCGTAAGAAGCGGGTTAGCCAGTATATATACAGTTTGACTTTTGCGATGGTATATCAGTTGTTTATGGTTGCAACTCGCGTTCAATGGCTCTGCTAACGTGTCACCATTAAACAAAATGTGCAACCATTAAACAACTAACATACCGTCGCAAAATTCTAAATTTCAATACAGTTAACCCTGTATTATGACACAAAAGTAAAGTGACCATAATAAAAAGAGCTGGAAGACTGTCTTATGGTAACAAGTTCCAACATGCATGTATGTTCCATAGGTTTGTAGTCCCACCGCCGACTAGGACACAAAAGAGTCTGGACTATTGTGCGTCTTGTTTCATCCAAAAGACTGGCCTGGCAGGAAATAGTTTTAAAGTCAATGCTTAATCCAAATGCAGTCTGGGCTGGGATCAAACTTGAATTCCCATGATTAATAAGCCTTACTGCTAAACATTTCACTAAGGCGCCACCCAAACTATAAGTTCGAGAAGTTTTGACAATTTATAAGTTGAAGATCAGTTGCTGAAAATTTCGAGATGTGTTTTTGGAGTTTTTTGGTATTGTCTAAAGCCGAGATGTGTAATGTGTAACCGCCTTACAAAAGGTGTCCTTCTGGTAAAGTGGACTGAACTCAGTTTTCGAACTTGTCAGAGCTTTCAATAATATCAACAATCTGGTAAAGATTGAAAAAGATCGGAGAAAAATGAAGGCCCTATCGCGTTAACGAGAAAAAATATAGTAATTTTAACTAAATCAAGGGCCATAACTCTGGTGTTGCAGGTCTGAACTGGCTGGTTTTCGAACTCGTCCGAGCGTTCATCGATATCAACAATCTGGATAAGTGTGAAAAAGATCGATGAAAAATGAAGGCCCTATTGTGTTACGAGGCCAGTAGAGCTAATAATAACAACTAGAACTATCACTAAGGTGATGAATACCCCTGCTTTATGATCAGTCGTTATGTGTATATTAAGTTTGGGAACAACCCATTCAAAACTGTTTGAGGAATGCAACTAATAACTAGATGGGTGTTCCGCGGAACACGTGTGTCGCCTGTCAGCGCTTTGTCAGTATAACAAGGTTTTTTGGACCCAGATAAATGACCTTGACAAACTGGCCTGAGTAAGTTTTTGTGAAGAGAACAATGAGTATTTTAACCCATATAATGACCTTCAGTGTGACCTTGACCTGTATATTTTAGTATGGCCATGTCGATGTTGTCATTGAAAGTTTGATGAAGAAATATCAAGAAAGTATAAAGTTATAGCCAACGTTACGTTTTCGTGAAGAAAAAAATGAAAATTTAACCCATATAATGACCTTTAGTGTGACCCTGACCTTTATATTTTAGTATGGTCATGTTGATATTGTCGTGATGAGTATATATTGAGAGTTTGATGAAGAAATATCAAGAAATGAGAAAGTTATAGCCAATGTTAAGTTTTTATGAAGAAAAAAATGAGTATCTAACCCATATAATGACCTTCAGTGTGACCTTGACCTTTATATTTTAGTATGGTCATGTTAATGTTGTCATGATGAGTATATATTGGATGTTTGATGAAGAAATGTCAAAAAATTAGAGTTATAACCAACGTTAAGTTTTCGTGAATAAAAAAAATGAGTATTTAACCCATATAATGACCTTCAGTGTGACCTTGACCTTTATATTTTAGTATGATCATGCTGATGTTATCATGATGAGTATATATGGAACGTTTGATAAGGAAATATCAAGAAATGAGAAAGTTATAACAAACGTTAAGTTTCTGTGATGGACTGACGGACTGACAAAGTGATCCCTATGTATCGCATTTTTCTTCAAAAAGGCGACTCAAAAATGTGTTACGCAACAGTATTAATAAAAATGTGTTACGCGACGGAAGTAATAAAAATCAGTTACGCAACAGAAGGTGGGACGTTACAGACAGCGTGATTCCTATATAGCCCCACTTCACTTCGTGAATGCGGGGATATAATGAAACACTACATATTTATAGTCCAACACACATGATGTATGAGGTATTATCATATTTGACAGAAAGTCAATTATAAATTTTAAGTCAAAAATAACTTTGAACTAGCACTGTAACCGATCTTGACCTTGATATGGAACTGACAGTGTTTTATCAGTCATTGTGCCCTTGCGCAAGAAACGTGGCCTTAATTATGGTAGGCATAGAAAGAGGGCACACTGGTACTTACTTTTTGTCTTCCGTAGCGATCACCAATAAATCCCCAAATGGGAGCCATTATGCACATACCTAAGAAAACTACCTGAAAATACAAAGGGATACGTAACTGGTCATATGTGCAAGCTGAGCACTATTATTTTTAAAGGGACACACTGCAAGCTAGACTTTTTTAAACTCTGAGCGTCCCACTAGTTTTCTACATAACCTGTAATGTTGCGATCATTCTCAACTGCAAGCTAGACTTTTTTAAACTCTGAGCGTCCCACTAGTTTTCTACATAGCCTGTAAAGTTGCGATCATTCTCAGTAATTATATAGTTCAAAGTAAATAAATAGTTTTTGCATATTACTAATTATTATATATCATAAAATATCAGTGAAAAATGCAGTCACATGTGATTAAATAGTTTTGACCATGCCGATAGGACATATGTCAACCATGCAACAGTTCATTCCGTAACCTTGCAATAGTACATTTAGCGTGCAAGTTCATCTGTGTCAATGACGCACTTTTGTTAAAGACTGCAAAGAGTGAAATAACGATGTCACGAGAGTGAGGTCAACCTCATGTGACCATGCAATAGTTCATTCCGAAACTAATCAATAGTACATTTAACATGCAATAGTTGATCTATGTCATTGGCACGCTTTTTGATATGTAAAACAATTAAAACATGCTGCTATTTATAAATAATAAAACAACTACAGTATTTCAATTCATAGAAGTTAATGGATTATAACTATTTATCCTCAGTTGTGACTACTGACCCTTGAAAGATACTGCCTCATGCAATAGTACCATTCTTGGGTCAGCAGTCGCTCCCTCTAATAAATAATTCTTACAACTGATTACTACAGAATGGAATAGATTTATGCTGTTGCTTATATTGCTCCAATAATATACTGAGGGAAAAATGTTTAGCAAGTTTTTTAGATGAAATAATACTGTATACAAGATATACTGACATTTTGGGACTTTACGGGCTGGACCCCTATGTTCATTTATTTATTACATCATAAGATGTTCGACTGTTATTGATGTGTGTTTAATAAAATATTGTATCTACGGCAGTAGTTTCTTGATTTTACAACCAAAACTTAATTATTTCCAGGGTGCAACAAAAACTTGCTAAACTTTTTTCCCTCAGTATAGACAGAATAATGAAGGAAAAATGAAACTAAAATTGTCTTACCTTTTATTTTAATATATGCAAGCAGGTTTAAAGTCAAAATGCTGCTAATTTTAATGCTTGATAAATACTTAAAGATATATGGCCACCCTTTCTGTAGTATTATCAATTAACAAATTTAACTTACCGGTAAACATCATATGAACATTTCTTGGTAGTCCAGGAGAGAAACATATATTTAAATCCGCTACTAAGTTGTATGTAAAAACAATAATTATTTGCATCAGGTAGATACTACTTTCACCACTGCTTGTCTGAATGGGGAAATGAGGTAAATCTGAATTGTATAGCTGCACAACTATTGCCAGATAATTGATAAATACATTTACCTGTGGATTAATTTACCTGTTCACAGTTTTCTATGTCATCAAATAAAATCATATTCTTGCTTTTCACAGATATTGCAATGTGTGAATTATAAATGTCTATTGTTGTGTATTGATTTCGATTTAAATAAACATAAACATGTTCATGAAACAAAACATGGCCGGAGAACTTCAAAGTTTAGCATGTGTCCCTTTAAATAAGCACCAATAGATATACCGGTAGGTGTTTTTTCAGCAGCAGATGTTTACATTTAAAGTGTCTGTATATTTTATAAAGTCTGCATCAAAAAGTCTATGAACATCAAGTTCATTGATATCAAATGTGGTGCAATGACTCTCTGTCAGGGATCAAATTTAATATTTTTAGCCACTTGCTAAAAAAAAAGCAAGTGTGGAGTTTTTCTACTTGCTATTTTAATCAAGGTACTCGCATTAATAATTTAAAACCTGAATTTATTTTAGAAGGATTGTTATTCATGTAATAATGACATTTTCACACTCGGCTAGATGCAGGAATGTAATATTAATGTATAATTATACTTACTTATATCCACCTATTTAACTAAGTTAGATAAATATGTTCAGTGAATAAATATAGACTGAGACATAGTGTGTTTCTTTTAAATTTAGCAAGTGCTAATATTTTCTACTTGCAATCTGCAAAAATCTACTTCCATATAGCAAGTAAATGAGTGTTAAATTCGAACCCTGCTCTGTGATACAAGCCACCATCATTTACTTTATGTTATTTCCTAGAAATATGAATTTAAGAAATAAAACATTTTTAAGCAAGATACAATTGTGCCAGATCAATAACAGTTCATCTATACACAGCTTCATCTTCTTGTTTGTAATAATTTAAAATTTGTTGTTGAATGTTAACATTACGTTTTAAACTTTAAATAAGACACTCAATACTACTGTATTGTATCTTTTCTGGTGTTTAAAATTATGTCTCGGTTAACGGACACGACATCATATAATGATCACATGACATCACAAGAAGAATTGATAGGAAATTTAATACCTCCTCAATAACCAATCAGCAATGAGTGTTTTTATAAATCATGGTATTGATAGAAAATCTAATATGTCCTCAATAACCAGTCAGCAGTGAGTGTTTTTATAAATCATGGTATTGATAGGAAATTTAATACCTCCTCAATAACAAGTCAGCAGTGAGTGTTTTTATAAATCATGGTATTGATAGGCAATTTAATACGTCCTCAATAACCAATCAGCACTGAGTGTTTTTATAAATCATGGTATTGATAAGAAATTTAATACGTCCTCAATAACCAATCAGCAATGAGTGTTTTTATAAATCATGGTATTGATAGGAAATTTAATACGTCCTCAATAACCAATCAGCACTGAGTGTTTTTATAAATCATGGTATTGATAGGAAATTTAATACGTCCTCAATAACCAATCAGCACTGAGTGTTTTTATAAATCATGGTATTGATAGGAAATTTAATACCTCCTCAATAACCAATCATAAATCATGTTAGATGGTATCATCTATGTTATTAAAAGCGTCTCCGTGGCCTCTCACCGCTGCGGGTTCGAATCCCACTGGGAGCTCGACTTGTGAGGAAGTGTCGATTCTTATGGATGGCGGGAGGTGTTCAGTACTGGTCCTACCCAGGAAAAATGGGTGGTCTGCCTCCACCACAAAAAAATCAATTGTCATATATAACCTAACATGTGTTGAAAATGTCGTAAAACACCATACAAACAAACTATGTTATTAAACACTGTATCCGAACTTACAGTTGTAATCAGCGCCACATCTATCTGCTCCAGCTGCCATTCACATCTCAACACCGGAGACAACACAGCCAGTAACATCATCTCTAGGGAATCGGCAGCCTGTCGGCGGAATTAAGGATATAATAATTCAAAACGTAGTACTTTATTTAAGTAAAGTAACTCTGTTGTTTCAAATTGCTGCTATAAATGAGAATTTGCACTTATTTTACGCTTATAACACAGCCACGTCTTATAACACTGCCACTAATAGTGACTCTGATGTAGACACCCTGTTAGATTGTTTGAGTTGTAAAATATTTATTTCTCATGATTTTCAACACAAAACTATTTGTATTTACCACTAAAAATCAACATTACATCGATATATAATTTGTTCTGCCACTTTTTAACTTATGTCTACAAATGGGAAAATACCTTTAGCTCAAAATACTTGATCAATTGATATATAGTTTGTTCAGCTACTTTCTCAGTTGTGTCTGCAACTGAGGAATAAACTTTGGCCAAACTAACACCCAGCAGAAAATCTAAGGTAAATGTCAGATAATCGTACCGTAAACAGTCCACAAATAATGTAGAGTCGGACTTGAAATAGACCGAACCCTATGGCTTCCACACCCTCCTCTACGGTAAACGTGTGTGCCACATCTCCGTTAGCCACTTGTTTATAAATCCCAAACTCATCTTCACTTGAGTGGTCCTCTATCAATGACACAGATTCTTTTTCTGAAACACACGAAATTCAACAGATTCTTTTTCTGAAACACACGAAATTCAACAGATTCTTTTTCTGAAACACACGAAATTCAACAGATTCTTTTTCTGAAACACACAAAATTCAACAGATTCTTTTTCTGAAACACACGAAATTCAACAGATTCTTTTTCTGAAACACACGAAATTCGATCAACATCATATCTACAGATTCTAAATGCCCTGTGTTGTTACCAGTTACAGACGTGAAAATCATGTCACTTATGGTGGTATGTACCTACCATAGAGCCATGATTCCTTCTTCTTTAATTTACCGACCCTCATATGCACTTTTCCGGAAAGGTTTCTGCAGGCATCACGCAATGCCTGCATAAACAACCACCCTATTTCAGTAGAACAAACTTTAAATACCACATCTGCATGCAGAAAACTGACCAAAGAAAGAAAATACACACCAAAATTGTCGCAGATAGAAGGCCACTGTTAATGTTCGGCATTTGCATTGTTTACGTTCGAAATAATCTCGTTCTCGTGTGACCTCTCGTTCCTTTTTGGAAACTTAACACTGCCCAACTTTAGACGTGACAGTGAAGGCTGTTATGGTGGTATGTATCTATGGGAGGTAAGTACCACCATAAGAGGATTAAGAGCCATGATTCTCATGTCTATACCAGTTATAGTATAGAACCACTGCCAATTTCCCTAGACGCAGACTTGAACGACCCCAGCTTTAAGTGCATTTTATCGTTTTTTGTCATGCTCATTAAGGTTAAAGGGCTTCTTTATGACCCTGTGTTTGTGAAAGTGGGAATGTGGCTCCATTATAAATGAAGTGTCTACTATAGAGTTTGCTGTAGTTCAGCAGATAAGAAGGTTCTAGGTTAATTCTCCAGGTGGTACTGAGGTCTGTAGCTCTAAAGCACAATGACCCACTGAGTTACTGAGGGCGCTAAATATAAAAACAAACAAAATATAAAGGAAACGTTAAGTTTTTGAATGCATGTATTCACAAATAGACAGTCCGTATTTCTATATCCACCTCCGCAGGTGGCAGGGGATAGAAACAGGTTTAATTTATTTAGTCATAAACATTAGTTAACCGTAACTGACTGTATGAGGGTGTCAGGTCAATATGACCTTGACCTTTTGACCTAATAAAATACTTACCATCTCCTATCTCATCTTCGGCAACCTCAAGTTTGGTGTATTTAACCCTCTGTTTGGCCATTTTGAATAACTACCAATAAGTTGTTTCACAGCACTGTTGATTTTGAATTTCTCTTAATGGTCCAACCTAATTGCCAAAGTATATTCATCTGAAATGAAAGAATGATATGATAACAATGTTATTTTCAAAATAATTACTCCACATACATGACTGTCACTCACAGTGTTATTTTTTGATAAGGCCTAATAAAAAAACATGTGTGTATCCGGTTTCCCGACCGACCCTACTTTATCACCGCCGACGCTAAATATTTTTAGCGGAAAACAAAAAAAAATTAAAAATTTAAAAAAAAAGATTTTTTTTTTTTTTTTATTCAAATGATAATTTTATTAGCCAGAGTTGTTAAGCATCTAATCTGGATTGCAAAAGTTATCAAAAAGTTGCCTTAGTACAAAAATGGCATAACATATGCGAACAATATAATTATATAAAAAAAAATATCTAAAAAAAACCAGAAACACACAAGTTTTTTTTTTAGGCCTAACATCAAAAAATCCAATCTCATTACAGAAAAGCTATTTCAAGACCTGTTGATTTTTTATTTTACCGTGTACTTATTTTAACAAGGACAATCTAACTATACAGATCGAAGACATGTTAATGCAATCTTTTATAAATTAAGGAGTTTTTTGTATTTTCATTGTTACAGTTTTATGAGAACTCTGCATTGTTTACACATTTCATTAATGTCAAAACTTACCACAAATTATTTTCATTTCCAATTCTGGTATTTTACTTTTATAAGCACTGTGAGCAACAAAGAAAAGGTTCAATGGAAAGTTTCATGAACTGTTTGTTAATCCCTTGACTTTAAGAGAGAAAACGATTGGTATGTTTTGCTTTGAACTGTTTTTTTATTAAAAAAATAAAAATATCTAATTATTAAAACAAAAATTAATTAATATAATCCCCCTTTTGGTATTTATTGTAAATCTTTAAATTGTATTCTATATATATCAAAATCAATGAATATTTGAGAGAAGTTAGAAGGGGTAAGTTCCTGCTGTTAAGCTCCAATAGTACCATTGGAAGTACCTATAGAAAAAAAAGTATAAGAATCGGACCATCATAAGTATCGATGGTAGATACGGAAATATCACCCGAGGGTCAGAATTGTAACCAGGGACGAGGCTCTACCAAGTTCCTGGTTGCAATCCCGATCCCAAGGTAAAATTTCGCTATCTCACATGGATCAACTCATTATCGACTAATTATCTTTCTCCCATTATGGCAGAGCCTCGGTCTGATAAAAACACTTATACCTCGGGTTGGAATTCCCTATCTTCACCGGATACCCATGAAAGATTCTTATAATCTTCCATGGGAAAAAAAACTATCTTACTTGACTAGAAATAGGAGAAAACGTAAAGTACCTGTACCCACATGATAGTTTGGCTACTTCATTCACTGGTTCAGATTGGAAGTTTCCTATCTGTTCATTTTTATGTAATTAAGTGAAATATTATTTTTATTTTGTTGTTGAATGTTTTTATGTTAAAAAAACCTGGGATAACAATTAAAGGGAGAAGAAATGTGGGCATTAAACAAATTCTGTTTCTGTGCCATTACGTGGACACGGCTTATTTCGTTTAAGCAAATACAGATTAGACGTGGGCGGAGCTTATTATAGTTTTATCGATACAGGTAATTTGTAGGCGGAGCTTACTGGACTATTTACAATCAAGTCTACTAAAAGATTGATAATTGTGTCGGTATTTATATTACAAACTGAATTAAAACATGATATACATGTAGTGAAAAAGAAGGAAGCCTCAATCATTTTGTGAGCGGCGATCAATGACACTTGACGTGATCATTGAAGATGCCGCCTGTCACATAGATACTTGTCTCAGTCAATTTCATATCTGTGAACATGTTTACCACAATTATGACGTAACACATTTCTTTGATCGTTTACACGTCATGCCTTCGGAAAGTGTCAAACTTTTCTATCGCCCGGTTAGATATTTACAAAATTATATTAAAGGAACACACGGAAATCTTGAAATGTTTATCAAGCATTGAAATTAGCATCTCGATTTAATTATCCAGTATCATTTTAACCCTGCTTGCATATACATGTAATTAAAATAATAAATAATATAATTTTGCGTTTTCATTTTTTCATCTTATCCATGATATTATAAGTTTACATATATTATTGGTGCAATATAATAAACAGTTACTAATAGGCAAAAAACAATTTTCTTTATACTATTTGTATTATTAATATTAATGATTGAACAAATAAAAGTTATGTAGAAAAATTACCGTAATGACATGTTTTCTTTTAAATCTAGGTTAATATTAATGATTGAACAAATAAAAGTTATGTAGAAAAATTACCGTAATAACATGTTTTCTTTTAAATCTAGGTAGCCGTGTGTCCCTTTAATATATACTACTCAAAATTTGCTAAGGATCACTTTTATTCTTCCAAATAATTTTATTAGAAATTAATTCACAATAACGATATTAATTTCATTGATACTTCAACAATTCCACAATTCAATTCAAATCATGAGACAACATGACCATACACTGCCCTAAATAATTTCATGTAAATTAGAAATAATGCTATTTATTTCAACAAGAAATTTAGACAGCAAAAAGGACAGCAAAAAAGTGATCCTTAGCAAATGTTGAGTAGTATATATCGCCTAGTCTATTACTATACTGTAATACATCCACAAATTATTTTTTTAAATATAATGCATGAGACACATGGACTCTTGAAATGGGATGAATCATCAAAATAAGCACGCCGGTTTGATTAACCCAATATCATTTTGCCTTGAAATCTGCTTGCTTCTACATTCTCACATGTAAATAGCATGTTGCAGATACGTTGATCAAACGTTTGTATCCATTTGACAAATTAGATCAAATGTAATGGTGTGTTATTTAAGGATTATAGGCCCTCCACCACTTTACAAATTTAGAATGCACTACACCTAAACCACATGCTTTCATTTCAATGGATATATATATATATGTAAAGAGAGATAAATAAGCGTATGCTACAACACTATCTCGTCTTGTCTCTATCTGTTTTTTTATCCTTGTTATCGTAATGAAAACGATCTTAGAATTCGATGACACGGGCTCTATTCCAACGACCCGCTCCATCATAAGCATGAACAGTTTAAGATAATGCAATTATTCCGGCTAATAATTTACTCTAATTTAGCACGATAAACAGTGAACGTATAACTGAACAATGGGTTTTGGGATGAAATTATGATGTCACAAAGAAGGCGGGTCTTATGTTTTCGGTCAGGAGCTGCGTTTGTACTAATGGATATTTTTATGTCTTAAACACATATTTAAACCACGCAAAATTATGCAAACGATATATTATGCATATCAAATCAAATATATTTTGATAAAATCAAAGGTTGGGGCCACTGAAGGCAGATTAAGTAGATTAAAATGACGACCCCAAGGTACCCCGTTTCGCCATATAAGCCAAGATGCGACCTTGGGGTCTTAAAGATATAAAGCGGCGTCCATGTAATGTAAAATGTCATCAGGCCAAATAAAATTATACCTGTGTTTACTGTAACATCGCTGAAAAAAATAGGGTAGGTAGGGAGGCATTTTATTTTATTTTATTTTTTTATTTTTTGGCGAAGTTAATTTAAGGTGGCGATGAGCTTTGATGAATGGGAAAATGTGGTATTTTAAAAACTACAATAGATAACAAATGAAATTGTGTATGTGTTATTGTTTCCCAAAAGGCATAGCAACAACTGGCTCTTTTCCCAATCACTTGCAATTATTGCAAAGGGGTAAAACCGTTTAATGAGCACATGAGTCTGCCGTGATCGCGTGAACATAATTTTTTAAAAACAAAAAAACAAAAAAACAATTTTTTTTTTTTTATTTTTTTTTTTTATTTTCACTAAAAAAAAAGAAGAGTCGGGGGCGTTTTCAGAGGGTCGGTCGGGTTACAGTAAACTCAGGTATAATTTTATTTGGCCTCATTTTACTGTTGTATCGACACAGGTAAATCGGTTGTATTAAAGTATGGCATTCGCGGCGCGTATAACATGCAAACCTTACTGTCTCTGTATGCGACAGCAATTGTAATAGATATATTTTAAAAATACCATAATGACTTTGCTGTAAAATGATTTAATTATTTGGTGTACTAAATAATAAAGCACAAATGTGTAGAAGAATTGGTGTTATCATTCCTTACAAACTACCAATATGCGCCTTGGAAAATGAAAATAATAAGTCAGTCAAGTGTAAAAAGTCCATGTTATCCCTCAGGATCGTATTATTCAGGCAGGAATGCATTAATATACAGGGTATGAAACGGCTAAACTTTATTGTACATTGAACTGGAGGGAAAATACGACTTTAGTACGAAACGTCAATTGTACGAAAAATCCATGGTACGAAATGACTTACACGTAACATTTACATTGACATCGACACTGGCAATAGGAATCTTAAAAATTGTTCAACAAAAGGGCCATTTTTCCACAAACACATGCGTGCAGGAACGATTTGTATCACAAATCTGATCTTGATTACCGTTGTTTACCAGAAATAACCCTATTATAGATAAAAATGCAATCAAAATCATCAGAATAAAGCACAGGAAATGGACAAAATATAAACACTGTAAAAATGATATGAACTATAATGAATATAAATTAGCAAGGAATAATGTTGTCTATGAGATGAGAAGATTTAAATATGTCTATGAAAAGGATTTGGCAACAAAAATCAAAACTGATAACAAACTATTCTGGAAATACGTCCGATCAAACACCAAAACAAAAATTTCTGTTAGTAACTTAGAAAACACCAATGGCGGTATAACAAGGAACGACAATGAAAAAGCCGAAGTACTTAATAACCATTTTGTATCTGCATTTACCAATGAAAATATTGATATTATACCAATACTGGAAGAAAAACCAAATTGTTCTAAATTAATAAACATCAACATTACAGAGGAAATTGTCAACAAACTATTATTTCAAATAAAGTCTTCTAAATCACAAGGACCAGATAATCTCCACCCTCGAATACTCAAAGAATGTGCGAATACATTGACTGCACCACTTACAAATCTCTTCAAGAAATCATTGGATGAAGGAAAATTACCAGAAATATGGAAAACAGCCAATGTGACTGCAGTCTTCAAATCAGGGAAAAAGGCTAAGCCGGAAAATTATCGACCAATCAGTCTTACACCGATATCCTGTCGGATAATGGAAAAAATTGTTCGAATGGAAATGGTTGACCATTTAATCGAGAACCAACTATTATCAATTCACCAACATGGTTTCAGACGGGGCTGCTCCTGTGCTACTCAGTTATTGGAGTGTCTCAATGACTGGTCAGAGGCAATTGACTGCGGTCAAGAAGTCGATGTCATTTATCTGGATTTTAAAGCGGCTTTCGACAAAGTACCCCATAAAAGCTTAATGAGTAAGGTTAAATCTATGGGAATAACTGGTAAACTTTATGACTGGATAGAGGACTTTTTAACAAATAGAAAACAGAGGGTGATGGTCAATGGGCAGGTCTCAGAACTCAGGGATGTCACAAGCGGGGTTCCCCAGGGCTGTGTTCTTGGGCCTGTTTTGTTTCTTATTTACATCAATGACCTCCCAGATGCCATGTCCTGCACTTTTTGCTGACGATACTAAACTGTATACATGCATAAATAGCCCACAGCGTGAGATAGACTTACAAGACAGTATCTTCACTGCATGTGAATGGGCTAAAAAATGGCAAATGATATTTAATGCCAAAAAGTGCAAACACTTACATATTGGTAATAATGATGAAGAATCCGATGTATTCTACATCAAGGATAATTCGAATAAAATAGAAGAAATTACCAAGGTAATACATGAAAAAGACCTGGGAGTAACATTTGACTCAAAATTAAAGTTCTCCTATCATATAAGTGGTAAAGTATCTAAGGCCAATAGAAACCTCGGTCTAATATATAAAACTTTTACATACATGGATAGAGAGATGTTTCTGTGTTTATATAAGTCCCTTGTTAGACCACACCTTGAATATGCTACGGTGGTTTGGTCTCCATACCTAAAAAAGGATATAATTGCCATAGAAAATGTCCAAAAAAGAGCGACTAGGATGGTGGAAAACCTCAGTAACTTTTCGTACCATGCTAGACTCACTATGCTAGGACTACCAACCCTTGAGTATAGAAGAGAGCGGGCTGACGTGATTCAGGTTTATAAAATCTTAAATAATATCGATACAGTTGACAAAAATAAACTGTTCACTCAGGCCCCTGAGCTTGGAACAAGGGGAAATTCCAAGAAACTATTTAAAAAAAGAGCAAGAATAGATATTAGGAAAAATTCATTTGCTTACAGAGTCGTAGAATCTTGGAATAAACTCTCTAACACTGTGATTGAGGCACCCACCATCAATTCCTTTAAAAGTAGGCTAAATTTACATTGGGCAAATCATCCAAATAAATTCAACCCGAAAAACTAATAAGGAACCGGAAGTCCTTCACTATGATATAAATCATAACTAGACTGGCTTCTACTACAGTATGAACAGTATGAACAGTTGATACTAATTTGTTGATGACGTTACGTTTCACGGACGCTTGTAATTTTGAAGGCAAGCATCTGTGATCGCTTGAAATGTTTAAAGCGCGGCAAGTTCGTCAAACTTTTGCGGCACAGCACCCATATTTACCCTAAAACGAACACATGGAAGTCTTGATTTGAATAAAAACGTGCAATGTCCCATGATTTTTTCTACATAATTTGCATATTTACTTTCATTAATGTTAATTATAAGTAGATCTATAATCCGAAGACAATTGTTTTCGACATATTAGATCTACCTGTGATGATAATTGTATGAGCCCAGCCTAAATTCATCAAACTTTTGAGCACAAGAATCAGACTCAGACTCAAGATATCATTTTTTGCAAACCCAATCAACACAAAAGTGTGGGTAAAAATTGTGATTTTCAGACATTTTCTGTTAAATTACCTTTAAAATTACTCATTTCTGTAAGTAAATATAGAAATTTGCTTGTAAAATTGTTTGTATTTGGAGTTAAAAAATTGAGATTTTGAGTAGTCTGATTCTTGTGCTCAAAAGTTTGATGAATATAAGGCCTGATATTACCAATTATTGTCACAGACCTAAATTAATTAATATGAACTAAGGTAAAACCTTAAAGCGAACTCAGCCATTTACTTATTACCATTGTTTAAAGTAAAGGATATATTATATCCAGCAACAAAAACAAGAAAATATGAATTAAACACAAAGAAACATAAAATCTAAAATAAATGAGAGAATCTAAAAATAAATTATCTATCTATCTATCTATCTATCTATCTATCTATCTATCTATCTATCTATCTATCTATCTATCTATCTATCTATCTATCTATCTATCTATCTATCTATCTATCTATCTATCTATCTATCTATCTATCTATCTATCTATCTATCTATCTATCTATCTATATATCTATCTATCTATCTATCTATCTATCTATCTATCTATCTATCGGTGAAGGTGAATTAAAGATATATCTATCTATCTATACTGCAACAACCTCTTTCGAAGATTAGGTGCGCGTCTGTGCAGTGTGAGAAAGATAAAAGGGGTAAAAGATGTCTTAAAAACAGGTGAAGGTGAATTAAAGATAATAGGGTTAAATGTTAAAAGTCTGATCAAGACAAAGTGTTTTAAGAAGATAAAAACAGGGTTTCTTGTTCAAGGCATGGAGTGGGAGACTGTACAAACGGCCAATTTGAATGAATCCAAACTTGGCAGCATTGCTATGTCTACTGGCAGTCTGTTCCACAATGGCGAGCAGGGAAATGAATACTTATAGCATGGAGTATACTTACTCCTTGCTTATAGTTATCAGCAGAGGTGTGAATCTGTCTATATCAGGGGATGGGAATGTCGAGGTATTCTCGTGGGTTGCATGACATATGGTGGCATTTCTATGACAACAAGTCCATGATTTTGTAAAAGATACATAGTCGAGAGTCAGTACGTCGGTCTTCTAATGTCACTGAGCATGTATGAAACACTGGCGTAATATGAGTAGTTATTTAGCGTCCAGCGAGCTGCTCTGCGCTGTACCATCTCTAATTTGTTTAAATTTGTATTGGTATATGGACTCCATAGGGGAGGAACATCCAAGTAAGGGGCGTACAAGGGTCTTCTATGCTATTTCCCGTATACCTTTATTTTATGATCTTATGTTTCGCTTTACAAAACCTAAAGTCCTATTTGCAGTGAATGTTGTTCTCTGGATATTATCATTCCAGGTGAGGTTGCTGCTGATGTCAATTCCAAGGTCCCTGGAACTACTTACCGTTTCCAGGATCTGGCCGTGGAGGATATACTGGGATGGTATTGGAGTTCTTGAGCGTGTTATATGTATGGTGGTACACTTACCTGGATTGAACTCCATGTCCCAATCATTTTCCCACTGTTCCAGGCGGTTAAGATCGTTTTGTAGGACTTTAGCATCTTGGAGGTTTGTCATTGCTAAGTAGAGTGCTGTATCATCAGCAAAAAGTCTCACCTTTGATTTGATGTTTGTTGGCAGGTCGTTAAAGTATGCAAGAAATAATATGGGCCCTAGGACTGATCCCTGTGGTACTCCAGAAGTGACTGGAACTTCTGAGGACTTGTCATTTTCCAGGACGACTGTTTGTGTTCTGTTGGACAAGAATGCCCTAATCCATTGCAGGATATAACCTCTGATGTCGTTACTGGTGCAGCTTAAATAGGAGCTTCTCGTGTCTTACCGTATCAAATGCTTTAGGCTACTAAAGTCTAGTAAGATAAGGTCTGTTTGTTTGCCAGTTATGGCGTTTCTTGAATGTTCCTCGACCAGCATCACTAGCGGATCCAGGGGGCGCGCCCCAAAAAATTCCGGATCATACATGTATGTCCATGTTACTGTAGATATAATATCAAACAATTTCGATGCACGCCCTCAGTATTAAAAAAAGTTCTCGCTCGCTTCGCTCGCCCTACGCATAATGACTAATGAGTGGTTTAATTAACACATTGTTAAATCCTTTTATTTGAAAACGGACTTTTTTTATTCATACATGTCCATGTTACTGTAGATAAAATATCAAACAATTTCGATGCACGCCCTCAGTATTTTTTTTTTTCGCTCGCTTCGCTCGCTTGACGCATAATGGCTAATGAGTGGTTTAATTAACAAATTGTTAAAACCTTTTATTTTAAAACGGACTTTTTTATTTATACATGTATGTTCATGTTACTGTAGATAAAATATCAAACAATTTCGATGCACGCCCTCAGTATAAAAAAAAATTCTCGCTCGCTTCGCTCGCTCTACGCATAATGACTAATGAGTGGTTTAATTAACACATTGTTAAATCCTTTTATTTGAAAACGGACTTTTTTTTATTCATACATGTATGTCCATGTTACTGTAGATAAAATATCAAACAATTTCGATGCACGCTCTCAGTATAATTTTTTTTTTCGCTCGCTTCGCTCGCTCGACGCATAATGGCTAATGAGTGGTTTAATTAACACATTGTTAAATCCTTTTATTTGAAAACGGACTTTTTTTATTCATACATGTATGTCCATGTTACTGTAGATAAAATATCAAACAATTTCGATGCACGCCCTCAGTATAACAATTTTTTTTCGCTCGCTCCACGCATAATGGCTAATGAGTGGTTTAATTAACACATTGATAATTCCTTTTATTTGAAAACGGACTTTTTTACCCTATCAATGCACTACCGCAACCGTTTTATGAGGCTAGAAACGGACCCGAAAATTTACCAAAATCTGATAGGGGCAATGGACTCATGGAGATGTTGAAGGTTTTAGCCTATCTGGTCCTGCGGCCTTGTGAGGGTTTAATTCTTTAAGTAGTTTGAACAAAAGGAAAAAATGCTTACATCAGTGTGCCGCGTGTGTGAAAGCGGCATTATTAAAATATGATAAAAACGAGCTTTAAAAAAAACTATCAAAACAAAAAATTAAAATATAATAATACAACTCAATACTAATTGATGCCGTTGTTATTTTGTTCTAGTAAAATTTATATGTGACTTTTTATGGGAAGGCCCTGCAAAAATAAAAAAATCCGTAATAGTTAAGCAACATTTTGAAGGTGGTCTCAAAATGATTAATCTTAAAGCATTTATATTCAGCCTTAAAACTACATGGATAAGACGACTCATAACTAATGAGGGCACTTGGAAGCAACTGGTTGAAAACCCAATTTTACCTGCGAATATTAAAGCAATCATCAAAAACAAGAAAGGTTGCATTGATATGTATTCCATTTTTAATAGAAATAATGAAAGTCCAACATCAAAAATCAAATGGGAACATATTTATGATATTGAAGCCGAAACATGGAAAGACATATATTCATCCCCTTTCAACATTACCTCTAGCACAATACTACAATGGTTTCAAACAAGAATTAACCATCGGCTTCTTTCAACACAGCATTATCTACATAAAATAAAAAAAAGCTGAAAACCCTTTCTGCCACTTCTGCCACCAAGACGAGACTATAGTTCATATGTTTTGGACCTGTCCTTCATCTCAGAATTTTTTAACACAGATAAACTCTTTCTTTTTAACAAAAAACATAAATCTGAATCTGTCAGAACAAGCATTTATTTTTAACACAGGTGAAGAACAATCGACTGTAGAGTTACAAATTATTTTAGAAATGAAATACTATATATTTACCTCAAAACGACTAAAAACACCGCTCTCCCTTACCCCAATGATATACAGACTAAGGTATCTGTATGAAACACATAGACAAATCGCAATTAGAAATAATCAACTAGAAAGATTTGAAAATTCATGGAGCAAGTACAAAACCATTGTAGATTAATCAGTATTATACTAACTCCTATCCATGCACTTCTCCGGGTACAATTTTAGAGCAAACCCAAGACACTGACAATTCGTAAATCAATTATATCAATATTGAATATTTAATACTTACATATACAAATTTTATAAGCAGATGGGCCTTTGGACAGCAATCAACTGTTAGGTAAAGAAGTTTTTTTTTTCCTTAAACAGAATTTTTCTTTTTCTTCCTGAAATCATAATTTTTATGCTCCCTGCCATAACTGTACAATACATGTATATTTTCTGTATTAATTGTAATTTCATTATGCTAAAATAGTATTTCATATAAATATTGCATGTAAATGTAAAGATATTGTAAGGTGTGGCAAGGGATGGTCCTCCCCGACCCTTGCTCCACCAATTGACGGGGAGATTAACACTTGAAAACGCAACACTTGGTATTTTTCAGTTTCTAAAAATGTTAAACAGGATAAAGTTAAATGTGTTTTAACTGAAGGAAGCAGAGCAAACGCATGCAATGTGTATCGCCATAGGTTCACCTTTGGAACAAAGAGACCTGTGTACTAACATAAAATACAATTTTGATTTGAATATAAAAATAGCGGACTAAAAATAATCAAAACCAAAATTGTCGCGTTTTTAAATGTATACTGATTATACATGTACTGCCAATATCTATATCTGGGTTGTCGTTCCTTGTTCTAAATGTTGATTATGTGAATGAAAAAAAAATGCCCCCGAAAAACGCGACAACTTAGGTGTATGGTAGAGATTGGTATAGCCTGTCAAGTTTGTATTTGTATGAATTCATTGTCTTTTTTTTTCTTCATTTTATCAAGTGTTAAAATGAGCGTCTCGATTTATTTAACCAGTATCATTTGAATATATATGTACTAGTAATTTAATGGTTTGTTTTAGTTTCCCTTTTTTCTTCTTATCCTGCCATAGGTTTAAATATAGTATTAGTGCATTATAATCAACCGTTAGTAATATGCAGGCACAATTAGCTGCAATTCTTTTAGTTAATATTAATGATTGAACAAAAGTAAATTACGCAGAAAAACTAACGGGACGCCGCGTGTTTTTAAACCCTGTGACGCCGCGTGTTTTTAAACCCTCGTTCCAAGTCTCACATTTATGTCACAATGAGAAGGTGTGTCACGCGAAAAAATCATGTCCGTTACTCAAAGGTTAAGGTCACACTTGGAGGTCAAATATCATATGATCATCATATGAGTCGAATTCGCCATAACTTTAAACTAGGCTACTAAAGGAAATTGCACGAACCCTCACACAAATGTTAATGGCATTGAGAAGGTATGTCGCGCGCAAGAATCAAAGGTCAATGTCATACTTGTAGGTCAACGGTCAATGAGTCAAATTCGTGTCTCAGCCATAACTGGTAGTATTTTTTAGTATTATCGTCTATCTACAGTCCCTGGTTTACGCATGGGCACATTTCATATCAAATTGAAGCGCATTATGAGGGGTTTTCTCCTGTATTTGTATTGGCACCAATTATTCTTTCAGATTACCTCCGGCACCTTAAAAAAAATAATCTATAAATACACCTAGTCATGTGACACCTGTATCATGTGGCATAGTATTCAAGATGGCGGACAAGGGGAGGTTGATATAATTTTGTCATGTTTTGATTTGTTTAATTTTGTTGACAGGTGTGCAGTGTCTTCATGGGACATTCGTGATCATGTCACAGTATTTTACCTCTACTAAACGTGGTTATTCCTTATGTTGGATTATCCCCTTTTGTGGAATTCCATTGAAAGTGCACTAGTTAACAAAAGAAAAAAATTAGAACGCAAGACAATTGAATTGAATGTTGTTTAAACGGCTCATCAACACCGTATTGGTTATTTAGAGCCGCCCCAGAGAGAGAGGAAGGATACATAGGAATCCGGGACTGTGCCCTACTCTTATTATTGAATAGATTCCTATGGTTCTTTAATGTGCTTTGAGGATAGACCGATACATCCCCATCCGACGGACGAGGCTAAGGGCCTCCAGTTACAAATCTGCCGCGCTACCGACTGCGCCACGCCAGCCCTCAGAATGCAAGACAAGTAATCCTGAATATGTTTACATGTAACTTGCAGTTTAGTATGTTTACACTTTTATCTAGACTGCTATACTTGATTAATACATACTTCCTTGATAAAAGTGTGTATTCATAATTTTGCATTGCCAAAATGTTGAGATTTTACCTTATTTTCACTAGGTGATAAAAAGTGTGTTACTCGGTTTTTATCCTTGGGTTCTATAGTAAAATAAAAATCTTTGGCAGAGGAAACAAATGATAATTTTCAAGTTTAGATTTTGAAAGATACGTATTTTGAATCAATTTGCATAAATGTGTATGAAATATGCAGGGTTTCAAAATAATCACACTGTAAATACCTTAATTTTAACAGTAAACTTGGTTGAACATCAAGGATAAAGACCGAGTTTATCACCTACCAGAATGTTTTGTTATGTCTTATTTATAGGTCACTGATTGGTCAGTTTTTTTGATGATGCTCTGTCAAAATTATAAATTGATCCATACTCAGCTAATGTCATACTCAAGGTCATGTGTGTTTTGACTAATTCACATATTAATATTTAATATGAAGTATGTATTTATAATTCAAGGGCAGCACTGTCTAGAAAAATGTGTAAACATATTATACGAAAATTGTTATGCAAAAATATTCAAGATTACTTAAGTTCTAATTTTTATCTTTTTTCAAATGCAATTTCAATGGGATTACACAAAAGGGGACGTAGTCCTTACACGTCAGTCAGTGACAGTGAAAATCATTATGCTGTCTCTCTTTCATATCAAATTGGTCACCAGGCAAGTAGAACTTAGTGTTGGCTCTGCAATGAATTGTGAAATTGCATATTAATTTTCCCTAACTACGGTACCTACCCTATTTTTTTTTTATTATTTTTTTTGAGCGTTTAATAGGAACCACACATATACTGGTTATGCACCAGTTATCGTCATTATCAATAAAACGCTCGAAGTTGTGATTATTTTTCAACCCCACTTTACAAGTCACTACACACTATCATCAGACGATTAGAGAGGAAAAAATATTTTAGAGAATGTTAACATACAATATCAAAACAACCCGTTCACCTATATATACCGTTATAAATAAAACACAATCGGGGGAATCACACGATAATGCGCATGTGCAGGAAAATTAACTTTTAAAATATCTGACCCTTTACGTTAAATCACTGAATCAATTTTACATGCCCAAAAAACTAAACATTTACAGCCAAGGGAGACGAGAACGCGTCAATCAATTTAAATTTGCGAACAGTTATTTTTAAACTATATATTGAACTTCAAAGTGAGGTAAATTACACCCGATCAGTGCTCAAGAAATAGGATAGCCCGACGCCCGGGGCTCCTCGAAATCCATTCCGGGCCTGTCTCATTTTGCAGACGAGGAGCCCGTCGGACTTGTCTTAAAAAAAAAAAAAAAAAAAAAAAAAAAAAAATCCCAAAAAAATCAGTTTTACTGGATCTCAAGCTCAAGTTCCTCAAGACAAAATACTCCCATGTGTATTGTGAACTGTGAAAACACTTGCAATAAAGTAATTAAAATGTGTTATACACACACTGAAACAATAAGAAGTTTGAAAATTTTGCCTGGCTTCGTGTCGGCAGTTTGTCACAACTTTGAGGTCGACAATTGTTGACATAAAACTCATTATTCTGCTATTAGGGTTGTGTTTTCTTTCCTTTGTGATAAGAAGTACCGTTTTTGTCATTAAAAACACACTAATGCATGAAAAAAAATCGTTATTGATGGTATTTCGATTGAATGTTTGTGAAATGTTCGAGCCGTAAAAGTGCGGTGTCGTAGTAGTTCGGATGGTACATAATTTCGGATATATTATTTTTTTTATTTATTTATTTTTTTTTTTTTTTTTTTTACATAATCAATTAAGAAAAACTGTCCTTTACAAATACATGTTGGTGGAAAGAAAAATATATATACTGTATATGTATAAATACAGATATAAAATATATTTCTATTCATTATTTAAGGTGTAAGGAGTTCCTGGAATCCTACTTGTAAATGAATTCTAGTCTAGGCTCCTAATAAGACCTGATTAAAAATTTGGCTCCAAGTTTAGCTCCAGTTTCACCAAGTCGGCTCTGATTATTATCGTTTGGCAAAAGTGCTAGTACTCTCCTTTGCATTAGTTATAAATTACTATGTAATATTCTATTCTAACATATTTTAAACAAAATGGTAAATAAGTCCGCTGACCAGGGAGCAAAAAGTGGTAGCAAAAAGAAAAAAATAGTCAGAGGAGGTTCTGAGCTTGATTAATACATACGTAACAAAATTAATGTGTGCTACAAAAGTGAATAAAGACACATTTCCAATAAGAAAAAAATATTGGACCTTTCCATTTCAAATCAGGGCCTGTCCATTTCAAATCAGGGCCTGTCCATTTCAAATTGGGGCCTGTCCATTTTCAGAAGCAACAGGCCCTGGGCCTGTCTCTTAAAATAATTTTCTTTGAGCACTGCCGATGGTAAGTGGAAAAATCATTTTAAATTGTAGATATAACTTTTTTCTAAATATTTTTTTGTGTATTTAAATGCAATGGTATATTTATGTTTCAATTAAAAACTACACAAGTTTTTATCATCCCAAATATGGGTTATTTGGTATTAAACTGAAGATGACGATAACTACTGCATTCAGCTCAGACGACCTGCCCAATTCAGTCTATATTAAGTAACTGTCATGTGATACTTGTTACCGAGAATAGAAACAATGTAAACACAGAATATTTACGGCAAAGGGGTAAGATTAGTTTTGATTTAGATATATTAAAGAACTAACATAAAAATGACAATATCTGTTATACAGCCAGTACTTTTATTTGGCCTAATTATACAAACTAAGTCAGTGTAGTTGTCAGTGTGTGTCTTCACTCTAACATCCAGTACATGTACTCCAACCTACCCACTAAAACGGCAGCTCGCAACACATTTAGGGCTGTTATTATGAATTTTTTTTTTTTGGATCGCACCGCAAATCGCACCAACATCAGGTATATATATATTGTTAATTTATTGGTAAACAAAATGCTGATATACAGCATCTTCTGCCGATATATGGCATCTTCCCCATTGAAGCAAAAAACATCATTTTCTCCCACAAAATAACAAAATTCCCCTCTTTCATAATGATTCCCCGTTCAAAATGTTGTTCGTCGTAAAACCATCTATAACCATGTGTACTGATTTATAACTGCATAGAGTTCTATTTTAGCCAATGTTTCTATTACACTACAGTGTTTACATTTGAAATAACCTACCAATCCAAATGAAATTTTATGAATCGCCTCCGTTTTCATCGTAGCATCGCTGAAGTTCATGCGATGACAAAATCGTAGATAGTTGGCAATTCCCATCATTCCTCAGGATCATTATTCCACGTGGTGATCGAGATGTTGGGAATGCGAGATTTTACGACTTCACGAAAATCATGATCAACTTAAAAATATCCGTTATCTAAAACAGATTGTTTATAGTTTCAGAATGAAATTTCGGACTGAAAAAAATCTAAAAAATCAAAAAAATAATTCTAAAAGCAGCAAAATGATAACAAATTTCTTTAAGAAGACAAATAATGTAACACCAGATAGTGAAACTGAAAGCAACATAAACAAAAAAGAGTGAAGAAATTGTAAATTAAAATGAATAAAAATGACTGTTTCCCTTTACTGTTTTTCTTTTCTTTAAATGTTTGTCCAAGTAAATTTATACATAAGAAAGGTAGATATAACCTTTTTTAACAACAATTTATTGCGACTATTTTACCCCAAGACTTGGAAAATCACTCTTTTTTTTCCCCCCCCACAAAAATGGCTAGAGACCCTCCCAATTTCTAAAAAAGGGCCTTGATTTTATTTTTTGTTATATTATTGTAATTTATAAATCAATCTAAACTAGCATGAATTAGATGCATTAAAACAGAATGATAGTAATTGTACATGTATTATACAGACAGGAAACTATGTTTTGTAAAATGCATTCACTACTGACAGATAGAGGACTCGTGAAAAAAAAAAGAGTCCTACCTACTTAAAAGTTTTTGGGTCGTACCACCAAACCAACAGCACAGCAAACCAACAACTTTTTAAGGATGGCCTTTTTGGTCTTCTCTCTAACTACCAGTACATGTTTGGTCTTCATTGTAACTACCAGTATATTTTTGATCTTCACTCTAACTACAAGTACGTTATTGTGTTCCAGGAGGGATGAGCCAATATTCTTTGTCTTACTACCAGTATATTTTTGGTCTTCAGTCTGACTACCAGTACATGTTTGGTCTTCACTCTAACTACAGTACGTTTTTGGTCTTCACTATAACTACCAGTACATTTTTGGTCTTCAGTC